>APFE030335209.1:0-10391 GCA_000404065.3 Pinus taeda | reverse complement strand
GTATGTAAAATTAATAGATAACTGGTCTATTTGTTTTAATTAGATCATTACAATTATTTGCTTTAAATGTGGTTTAAGTTATCGTTATACCTCTTAGAAATTAGTAATGTGAAGGATGACCCATTGCATTCTTATAACCCTTTTTATTCCATATAAGTTGAAAAATTATATTAAGTTATATGTAGCACCAACAATAAACATACAATTTGTACTAAAAGAAGCACAAAAAATCCCTAAGGTAGAAACTCTATAAACTAACATATAATTAATTAGGTTTGAAATTTAAAAATTGTATTATATTGTATGTGAAAATTAATATATAATTAGTTTGTTTACTTGTACTAGACCTTTGTAATTATATTTTTCAATTGCAATTAAATAAATCGTTACAAGTCTTAAAATCAATGATTTAAATGGTGGGTCAATGCATTCTTATAAGACTTTTATTCCATACAAATTAAATAAAGGTATTGGCTCTATGTATAAAGTTAATACATTATTTATTGTTTGTTCATTTTAAAATGGGGCATTTGTATTTGTATTTTTGTGATACTTTGAACTCATTGTAAAAATTTTACGTTTGGACATACAATGGAAATAGTTCATAATAAATATTAACATCATTTTTAAAATGATAGGTTTTTATGTCCTTAAGCAATGAAGTGTTGAAGTGGAGATATATTAATATCATACATGTGGTTGTAGTGCAGATGCAGATGGGAATTACTACAAGTCAAAAGATGTTGTTGATATTTGAAATGGAAGAGTATTCTTCCAATCATACACCAAAGATGAACAAAATTTTCATATTCAAAGAGAACCAGATTGGCAGTTTGGTGATAGGTCTTATTTTTTAAGGCCTTTTTAGTCAGAAGTATTAAAATATTGCTTAAGAAATTATGATGTTGTAATATGGACATTAAATGTCACTGACAAGTACATCCGAAAAGTACATGAAAAATCAAATATTGATATAGAGGACTTTAAATTTGCATGGGACAGGTCTCATTTTCATTTGCAAACAAAATTAGAAGTAGGGAGAGCAAGACATTTTTATGAGAAAAAGTTGATTGATGTGTGGTCCTAATATGGAGATAATTATGAAGAATCAAATGTATTGCTAATAGATATAGAAAAGCATACTTCTCAATTCATCAGATATCGATCAAACCACATCTTGATAAAATCATATACAGGAAAAGAGTAAGATACGTGGCTTATGCAAGTTTTATTCCCCTTTCTTAAGACACTTCATCGTATCAAACAAAAACATGAGTACATTCGAATGTTCAATAGAACATGTACTTCATTGTAATTCATGGAGATAATTTCTTTTATAAATTTGTTGAAAAGTACATTCCAATTTTTCAATACATTTTGGACATAGTTTTTGTTGAATCAATTTGGTATTGAATTTTTATAATTTTTGAATATATGGGAATTGCCAATTATATTTCAATTATGTATATTTCTTATTATTTATAAATGTTTTTGCAATGACTTTGTTGTATCGATTTTTTTCTAAGATGTGTGTGCACTCGTGCTTGTGTTCTTAAATGAATTGTTTGCCATTCAAATTATCTTACATGAACCATCGAGGCATGTTATTTTTAATGACTTATGTTTACTTATATGTATCAATAATCATATATAAATGTGAAATGTAAGTTTTGAAATAAAACTTCTTGCAAACAAAGGTGCTATTCTTACTAAAGAAATTATAATAATTTACTTGATAAATGTTATGTGCATTATTCACTATTCACAATGCATAATTCACTAGTAAGGCTAATGAGAAATGTGTCATAGGTAAATGATTCGATATTTTTGAAGCATAAGATATGTGATTTCTCAATCGATAGTTTTCATAAATTTATATGCTAAAATCAATTAATGGTTGTAACTGCAATCATATCATATTGAAAATCAACAAGGCACAGAGTTATTCATTGTTTATATATAAAATGCACTAATATGAATGCATAAATGTGATATGTAATTTTTTAGTTAAAAATATATTGTAAATAATTTTGCATTTCTTAAAAAAACATATATATGATGATAATGATTGATAAGTGGATTATCAAGGTTTGATTACATACTATCATGGATGAATTATGTCATTGAACTATTTGAATCATAAGGCATCTAATTTCATTATTTAAAGTCCTTTTTTTGTAAATATATATTTTAAATAAACTAAAATTATATCACTTGAGCTATAATTATATTATTGACTTGTACTTAGTTATGTTAATTAATATGAGTGTATAAATGTGATTTATAATAGCCATATACTATGATGCATTTTTTTTTTCGAAAAATAAGTCTTTTAATTTCTTGATAATAAGTATTAAGTGGACTATTTAGGCTAAAGGGTGATGACTCATAAGTGAATACTACTCGTTAAATTGTAGGGCATTCAATTTTTAACCCATATTTTTTTTTCATATATTCTTGAATCAACTATTTGTATATGCAATCATCTCGTTTCATTTAATTTAATAAGGAATTCATTTATTGACTTTTATTTGTCTATCACATAATCTATTAAGGCTGTATTAATCTCATATTGTATTGTTTTGAAACAAAACTCTATGAAAAACAAAATTCTCTTCTTAATAAAACATGGAATAATTAATTAACAATGTGTTAAGTGGACCATCTAGACTCATTAAAGAGATGGGTAAAAAATGGTTGTATTTAAACTTTTTGCACCATAAGGCATTGATTTTCCAATACATATTAGCATCTTGTCATTTTCAATTCCTAAATAGTTTATTTGTGGTTTAAATAATTTCATATAATCCAATAGGACTTGAAGAATTCTATTTGGCTATATGCATTGATAGAAGTTCATAAATGTGATGCAATTTTTAAATGTAACTCTTAATGTAAGTAAATATATATATTTTACAAAACAAATTATAATTAATTGATAATGAGTTTTAAGTGGTCTATATAAATCCATTTATCGACTTTTATTTTCATATCATGAAGTTTAATCTAAGTGTGTAAATGTGGAACTTTTTTTTAAAAATAAAACTCCATGTAATATGAAATGTTTTTCCTAACAACACATGGAATAATTAATTGGTAATGAATGTTAAGTAGATTGCTAAAGTTATTTCAAGGTATGGGTCATAAATAAGTGTACTTAAACTTTATGCAACATATGGCATTTGATTTTCCCCCCTTTATTAACATTTGGTAAATTTCAATTCTTAAATAAATTATTTGTAATTGAAATAATCTCATAGAAACCAACAAGACAAGTAGTATAAATTATATTTAGAATGTGTATGTATAAATTGAATTTATTTTGAAATAAAGATCTCAATGTAAGTAAAAAATATATTTTTTAGAAAATTAATAGTTTAAAATTAATTATTTATGAGTTCTAACTGGTTTATTCTATTTTGAATTGACAACTTTTTCTAACTATGCATTATTAAATCAATTATTCCTATATGTAATCATGTCAGATGAGTCAATAAATCAAGAAAGCATTAATTGATTTTTATTTAACTATCATGTGATTTAACATGAATATATAAATGTGAAATTTCTATTTCTAGAATAACAAGGGAGGCTGCGAAGCAGAAAGTCCCTGCCACTGATTGAAGAACCCCGCCTGACCCAAGAAACAAATGAACGGGATGGCTGATTAACCGAGGGCTGCAGAGGAAGAAAGTTCCCTGATTGATTTGGCAAGTAGCTGTAAGATGCAAGTAGCCCTGCAGCACTCAGCAGTCGGCATGTTACCATAGACAAGTGTGTTTGTCACAACAGTCCTGGTGATTCCTGAATTGTATTGTACCCAGGGACCGTAGACATGTGTGTTGGTCACAACTGTCCTGGACACCAGGTTACTGGACATCCGTGATTCCTGAATTGTCTTTTACCCAACTGCGCACACGAATCTGTCGTCTTCTTCCAACTGCGCTCACGAATCTGCGAAGTAGCTCGTTTTAAGACGCTGATCAACGAGAGCAAGAGCAGCAATCATCAGTGGCAGACCCCAAGTGGCAAAGAAGCAACAACTTTACGAGGCGCATGTAACTGTATGTAGAAGAACAACAAAGACCCGTTGAGATCTGTTGCGAGTAGTGTTCTTTCCATCGGTGTAATAACTGTTAAATTTCGTGCTTCTATATTAATTGATTCACTAGTGGTAGCTCTTCAAGGCTCTGATTTATTTTCGGTATGGATCAATTGTTATTTTTGTCATTATTACGTTGTAATCAGGACGTATTGAGAAATGTTTGTTTTTTTAGCATGTTATTCAAATAATAAGAAGAGTTATGGCCTTCTTTCCAATGTTTATGGGAGCTGTGGAAAAAATTGGAAATTTATTATTCTTGTTAAAGGGAAAATGATTTAGGATATCCCATTTCATCACATTGCGAAACATTCTTAGTTTTAGCTGTTTTTAAATATTAGGATCTTACTGTTAAAATGAGTTGAGTATTTTTTTATTAGATTGCAACCTCTAACCATATTCTGTGTATGAAATGTTGTGTTAGTTGTTCTAATATACAAGTCATAGTTGGAAAACTCCTCTTTGTTACCCAATACTCCTCTGAGTCAAACTTGATCAGCCCTTATGCTGAGCCGACTTAACTTGGTCCCAAGTTTGAGTGCGTGCGCTAAGTCAAACATGCAAGGAACTAAGGTTAAACGCTGACGCATGGCTAGGGTTTTAATATTATATTATTATTTGGTTCACGTCATCTAAAATAAAGAAAAGTATTAATCGTGTAAATAATAAGCAAATACATAGATAGACCCGGGCTCCGTCTATGCATGATCCTTTTGGCGCCCGCTTGCCACGCCACGTATCTCATCGACCAGCTGCCTTCATTACCCAGCATCCAGAAATCCTTCAGATGGCAGTAATATATCTTGCATGCCCGCCTCCCTCTGATGGCTGTTGGCTGTTGAAAGATCCCGTTTATGGTTGCGTGGGAGCGATCTCAGTTCTCCGACGTGAAGTGAAACAGTTGCAGAGAGAGTTAGCCGAGGCACCTGCGGATCTTGCCCGTTAAATTCATGGCGTTCTTGCTCATCATTCATGGCATAGATTTCTGGATTTAATGAGAGAACGAGTTATAGAATTAGCGAGACTGCTTTCTGTCTTACGGAGGCTCCCAAAACTCGGATTGACAAGGGTCTTTGTACTTCAAAATATTTCTTCCAGGAATCTCACGCAGGATTCCAGAGGGACACTAAAGCATATGGATGGGCATTAGGTAACAGATCCTCGATTTTCATTAAAAAAATAAGTCTTGGGTTTGGAAATGCTTCTTGCTTTAGGTTAAGGAATAAAAAAGGAAAATCAGGTCTGCGATAACAATTCTGCCAATTTAGAATAGGAATCTGATTGAAGAAATGAAAACTTGTATTCTCTACAGAGAATAGAAATCTGATTGAAGAAATGAAGGCCGATGGGTGCATGATAGGCACTCCTGATCCCTAATAACAAAAGAAAATGCCTCCTGTTGCAGTTTGAAGTCAAGGTGTCTCCAGACGCGCGGCCATACCAAAACCTGGGCGGTCCAGCGTCCTCGGAAATCAACGAAGGAGTTTACAGGTATGTATATATGTATAACAACTCAGAAAATGTAAAAGTTTTATATAACAAACATTTTAATAATTTATATAGATAGTCATGTTAAAAAATTCCTTGAACAAATCTTATTGTAACTTGTGGAGTAGCAGAGACAGTCTTTTAGTCACCTGCCGAGTTTCCAACAGCGTCTGCCCATCCATAGTAGGGCTCGGCCCTTTCATTCAGCACGTAGATGCAAATATTTCTTTGGACTGTTAGAAATCTATTTCACTGTTAGTACAATCATATGTGGGTACATGAACACTAGAGTCTCGTCAGTCGCAAAAAAAAATGAATTCATAAATTATAAATATATCGAGTTGCATATTCGATGAGCCATTAAAGAAAAAGGAATGGTAAGTTGACTGCATTTGAAATTAAAAAATTTAGTACGGACTTAATCCGAGAGCCAAAACACACATGAACTGGCTGGAGTAGAAAATATTTTTTAATTTTACTAGTTTCTCCATATCGCCATGGGTTTTGACTGCCAGTTGCAGGCTTTATTGTTTATTCACTCGGCCGTGCACAATGCCGCAAAGCTGCAATGAAAAGTTAATTGTATAACTCGAAGCTGAGTTTTGCTCGGTCTCCTTCTCCGGCAATCCGATAGCATCCGATGCGTTTCTCTGAAGCTGTCACCGACATTATTAAGAAAATGATGCTAATCAATATTTACATATTTTTACAGAGGTTTGTTCTCATCACTTATTGTGATCTGCCTATTGTAAGCTTGCTCACAAATTTTCTGTAGCCCATACAATTTGTCTGAGGAAAGGCAGAACAAGATAATACCTTACGTTGCATTTGTGCAGGAGTTGAGCAGATCTTGACTCTGTCAAACGCTGTCGAACGTCGTCTGACTACCTGGACCTGAAAACACAGCAACAGCAACATCAATGAAACTGCAGAAGGCACAAACACAGCAACAGCAACATCAATGAAACGAAGATTACCAGTCTGGCAAACGCAGGCGTGGTGATAGCTGCTCCGTTTGTAGATGCCGCAGAGCCGATTCCCATCTTCAGGCGACCAGGTTGAACAAGCACCCCGCACCTGGGGAGTATAAGAGGAAAGTTGGTGGCAGGCGTAGGCGTGCATGTATGGCGTGCATGTATGGCAGATGGCAGGCGTGGAGGTGGAGGTGGAGGTGGAGGTGTGGAGGGACATAACGTAACCTAGGCTAAGCGGCGATATCCTTAATGTAACCCAGTTAACATTTAATGTTAACGAACTAATGCTATCTCGAAGATAGCATTACTTCAAACATGTACCAATTAGCGAAAGATTTTGTAAAATTTTCCTAAGTTATGCCTCGTACTGAGGCCAAATAAGACGATCTTTCCATCCATTGGCTGCGTGTATCGGCAAACATAAAATTTAATAAAATATATCCGCAAACTTTGGTTTAACGTGAAATATGTTTATGGATTTCTGTGGATTTCTGTGCCAAACTAATGCTATCGGTGAAAACCGATTACTATAGTCCCTGCCAGCCCGAAGGGCAGGGACTAAAAATACATGTAAAGAAAATGAATTTTCTAATAAAACATGGATTAATAAATTCACCATGAGCATTAACTAGACTATTTAAGCTCATTCAATAGATGGGCCATAAATGGATGCCTTTAAACTTTTTACACCATATGACATGCTTTTCCCATCAATATTAACATTTTGTAAATTTGAATTCTTAAATAAACTATTTGTACTTAAAATAATCTCATAGAATCCAACAAGACTCAGAAGTTATTTAATGAATTTCATTTAGTTATATGTATTCATATAAGTTTATAAATGTAATTTATTTTTGAAATAAAGCTATTAATGCAAGTAAAGATTTATCTTATACAAAACTATTTAGGATTAATTGATAATCAGCTTTAACAGGTTTATTCAGGCTACATGAAAAATCAAGTGTCATAGATGAATGCATTTTAATACATATTTAATCTTCAAAAATAATATCTTAATGATAACTTATTTGTATTTACATTAAGTATTTAATAATTAAAGAACACGGGGACTTACATAAATTTCAACTAAAATACATGAGTTATGTTTCACATTTATTTCTCCCCCATTAAAAATGCTTATCATTTTCTCTTCTTAGTGAAAGTAATGGTCAAACATGATTTTCCATACAATTGGTTGACAGTAAATTTACATCGAGACTATTATTGGTTTTGACAATGTTTACAAGGAGAGATCAATATCCACACTACCATCAACTATGCTAATATTTGAAAACCCTTGCCTCCACTAATTACAAGAAATCACCTCTAAAGTTTCTTGTTTACTTCAATTTGTGATACTGTACATCATAATGGAATGACTTGAATACCCATTTAAGAAATCTCATTTGATGTACTTGGATTTGAGTGGAGATAGATCAATGGTACCTAACCTTCTTGAAATACCTAGATCAACAATGTATAACTTTTATAGTGGATGCATGCATGCTATGAAGATGAATGATGACCGCCTCATTAGTGCTTTATAAAGGCACAAAGTGACCGTAGGAAATTGAGCACAAGAACATTTTACTAAGGTTTTAGTAGACTAGTCTCAATGCAATGCAAGGGACACCTATCCTTGTCATTTACAATAAGATCCTCACATCACCATCATTCAATCAAAAAATCCCCCACATGTTGGGGGGAAAGGGGGTTAGAGTTGCCAGACATAAAATTTAAACATTGAGGAATCTAGCATGTTATCCATAACTATAATATCTTTATTGGATGTCTGACATAATAATATGATTTAGCTTAAATCAATTTCTTCTAAGAGTTTGATTTCACACTCCTATTGTGTATTGATACTATTGTACATAACAACCCCATGTTTGACCTACTCATGATCTCTAATTGGTTTGAAATTATTTGCAAATTATTTTAATGTTGAATCAAGTTAATACTTCCAAATTTAATGAAATATGTGTTATATCACCATGGGTTCAAAATTGATTGGATAAAGGAGGAAGAAAATGATGTCTCCTTATTGGATTTTGAGCACTTTTGGTGTAATCACCTATTATTACATATATCATAATGTAACAATGGATTCACTGCTAGTGAGGTTTGAGTGAATAACCATCATGATTTGAGTTTAATGAAAAAGAAGAATACAAGAGTTTAACGAATAAGAAGAATACAATCCAAGTCATCCTCACTATTTATTATTATATTGTGGCTTCTTGTATTTATTCGTATTTATCCCACGGGTATATAAGCACCTTCAATTCCAATATTGTCATAATTACATATATCATAATGTAACAATGGATTAAATCCTAGTGAAATTTGAGTGAATAACCATCATAATTTGAGTTTAACGAACAAAAAGAATACAAGAGTTTAACTAACAAGAAGAATACAAGCCATGTCATCATCGTTATTTATTAATTCCAATATTGTCATAATTACATATATCATAATGTAACAATGGATTAAATCCTAGTGAAATTTGAGTTTAACGAACAAGAAGAATACAAGAGTTTAACTAACAAGAAGAATACAAGCCATGTCATCCTCGCTATTGATTATTATGTGATCAGCGCTGGTACTTATTCGTATTTATCCCTCCGAGCTACATAAGCACTTTCAATTCCAATATTGTCATAAGAAGCATAAGAAGCATATGTGTATTTTAGTAGATCTAATTTTCTTTGAATTATATTTTTAAAAAATGAAATATGATGGTAGAACACCAATTAAAATGTATCCAAAACTTGTAAGGTTGAATAGTTAGGCATGGTTGGGTATTGAAGTTCCTTTAGCCATTGTTGCAACAATTTCTTAAACTCGTTTGGAAATGGAAAATTTCTTATAAAACTAAAATTTTTGTAAGGTATTTTCCTCTGTATTTCATTCTCGATTTTCATCTATATAGCCTCTTAACTATATTTTTTAACTAGTCATATATACCAGTTACTAGGTCTATGTGACCAAGGATTACTTACTATGCTTATGATGATTTTTCTTTTGGACAACAAATGATTGCATTTATGGAACAATAAGATCAATCGTTTTTGTAAAATATGTACTCTATTTTTAAAAGAAAATTAATATGGTAATTACACCAAGAGGTGATCTACAGCCTAGTTTGGAGGTATATCTCAGATAAAAATGTAAAGGTAAACATAAATGTAAACAACTGAGTGTGGTGTTAGATCTCACATAAAAATGTAAACACGTAAATGTAAACGTAATGCTTAACAACATTTGTAGTTCAATGTCGGCGGCATTGAAAAATCAATCTAATTATTAGTATGTATAAACACAATGTAAATTTTAAATATAAGGAGGTTTACGAACACTCAAAAAAAATGTATGGTAAATAAATAAAAATGTAATTAAACTAGAGGTATGACAAATAAATAAAACCTCATTTTACATTTATTCCATAAGCCTATTTATATTTAAGGAAAACTCAAAAACTATGTTCTATTTAGGTGAAGCCTATGGGCCAAATACCATGGGACAAATAACTAATCATACCATGGGCCAAATACCATGAGACAAATAATTAATAATACCATCGGCCAAATACCACATTTATAAAAGAGGTATGGTAAATAATTAAATATAAAAATTGTATAAATAGATATGATAAATAAATAAAAATATATCAAGTAAGATTCGAAATCAACATCTAGTTATATACCACGCCTATTGACCAATTACCATGGTAAATAAAAGAGATATGATAAACAAATAAAAATATAAATAAACCAGAGGTACAGTAAATAAATAAAACCTCTTTTTATATTTACTCC
>APFE030335195.1:0-23938 GCA_000404065.3 Pinus taeda | reverse complement strand
GTTCACTACGTAGGTTAGTCGTGGAAAGAATATAACACAACTCAACAATCTCCCACTTGTTGTTTTCTTTCACAGGGGGCCACAGGAGAGTTTAGTCATTTTTTCAGCCCTAAAACACCCATTGTTTCTCTACACCAAGAGAACTTCTCAGAGCTCACAGATTTTGTCAATGCATCTGCAGTATTCTTCAAAGTGTCCACCTTTACCAGCAACACCTGTTTGTCTTCTATCATATCCCTCACAAAGTGATATTGAACATCAATGTGCTTTGTCTTTGAATGATAAGCAGGGTTCTTTGCCAAGAAAATTGCACTTTGGCTGTCACAGTCTATCCTTATAGCTCCTTGTACACCCCATACTTGAACACAATCTCTGCAACCAAACTGCTTCCTTGCTTGCATGAGTGGCTACCATGTATTCTGCCTCTGTAGTTGATAGTGCCACTACAGATTGTTTCTTACTCATCCAACTGACTGCACCTCCAAATAGGTTAAACACATACCCACTTTAGATCTTCTCTGATCCAGATCTCCAGCCAGTCTGCATCAACAAAGCCACGAATATCCAACACTCTATCCAATCCTGGTCTTCCTTGGTAGCACAAACCATAATCACTAGTGCCACGCAAATACCTAAAAACCCGCTTCACTGCTGTCCAGTGCTCCTTCCTTGGTTTTGACATAAACCTTCTCAATACTCCCACTGCATGTGCAATGTTTGGTCTAGTACAGACCATGGCTACATCAAGCTACCGACTGCACTTGCTTATGGAACGCGGGACATGTCCTCTTCCTCTTCTTGTGTCTTGGGACACTGTTCAGTAGATAACCTCACACCTACAGGAATAGGAACCTTCACCGGTTTACTATCCTGCATATTAAACCTCTGCAATATTGTCTCGACATACTTCCTCTGGTTTAACCAGAGCTTCCTCTTTGCCCGATCTCTTTTAATTTCCATGCCCAAAATATAGTTTGCAGCACCGAGATCTTTCATGTCGAAATTGGAGGACAATTGGGTCTTCAAATCCTGGATAATTTCTTTGTCATTTCCAACCAACAACATATCATCCACATACAAGACCAGATAAATAACACGGTCACCAATTAATTTAAAATACACACAATGGTCTGCTTTTCTTCTGGTGAAGCCAAGTCCCCGTATAAATGTATCAAAGTTCTGATACCACATCCTTGGTGACTGTTTTAACCCATACAGAGACTTCTTTAACTTGCATACTAGTTCTTTCTTACCCTTCACCGCAAAGCCTTCAGTTTGCTTCATGTAGATTTCCTCTTCCAAATCCCCGTGAAGAAATGTTGTCTTCACATCCATCTGTTCTACCTCAAAATCAAAAGCAGCAGCAACAATAAAAGTAATCTAATAGAAGTTACCTTGGCAACAGGAGGGAAAATATCACCAAAATCAATTCCCGGCACCTGGGAATAACCTTTTGCTACCAACCGAGATTTGTATTTCTCCACCTTCCCTTCTGCATTTGTCTTCTTCTTGAACACCCATTTGCTGCCAATGGGTTTCCTTCCAGCCGACAACTCCACAGATCCCAAGCCTCATTTTTGTGCAAAGATGCCATTTCATCAACCATGGCCTCTTTCGAGAGTTTTCCATCCTCTGAATCCACTTCTTCCTTCACATTTCTAGGATCATCATCATTAATAAACAAAGAAAAATTTGAATGAAAAGCAGATGGACTCTACCTTTCTAGCTGCATTCTTTCTCGAACTGATCTTCTCATAACAGGAGTTTGTGGCTCTTCATCTTTTGATTCCTCCTCTGCTGTAGAGTCTAATTCTTCTGCCTTTAGCTCAAACTCTATATTCTTAGGTTCCTTTGGTTGGAATTCATGTTTATTAACATCATTCACCTCTCTGAACACGACATCTTGATTGTACACAACCTTCCTTGTTACTGGGTTCCAAAGCTTATAACCCTTTAAACCATCCTTATACCCAATAAAGATGCACTTTTCAAATTTATGTTGTCAAACCTTTGAAGACCTACAAGGCTAAGCACTGTAATAGTTAGAAATATAATGTGACGCTACGAGAGCTAAAATCTAAATGTTTTGAAATGAAAGAGTAAAATTTTGTTTTACCTCTATGTATTTAGAAAACAATGGCCACATGGATGAAAGCTTAGATTCCAAATGGAGGAAATAGTGAAATCACTAATGGCTAATTGAATTATGAAGACCTATCATGTGTAAAGTTCTAGTTTCAAAACCATCATTTAGTCTCTTTAAAGCAAAGAACCCTCACAACAGGAGAAGAATCATCAAAAGTAAATGAACAAAGGTAAACGTAGTTTACCCTTGTTGTATATCTTTTGTTTAAACTCATTAGTCCTTTTTTCATCATTGTTGTAGATATTAACATCATGTGACTGAGGAGAGCTAACCAAAACATAATATGCCAAGTGGTAGTAGTCGCATGGGTGGAGACATACACAAATATACCAATTAGTAAGGGAGAATGTATAAGTTTAATGATTGAGTAAAAGTGTGTATGGTAAATTCCTTGTTAGTGAACAAGGATGGGACGCACAGAATACACAACTCGTTTGACTAGATTAAAAGTGGGACAAGAAACCATGATACAATGTATATGCAAACATAAGTTACATCATTATATATATATATATTTATATACTATATAATATATAGAATTATTACAAAAGTCTTTCCTATTGTTATATATGGAACAAAGTATCATTATCCACCTAAGTATTATGATTGACCAAATGTTAACGCAAAGAAGCTTATGGTTATGAAATAACTAAGCCTAAACCAATTATACTCCAAGTATTGAAACAAAAATCATTGTAAAGGTGTTAACTGAAAACATATTTCTTACAAATTCAAATTTGGTATATTGTTAATGTTTCCACTTTTATTTTGAAGACACATTTGATATGGAGAAGAATTTATTGTGGAAATGATATTTATGGATGTGGAAAAAATATAAGGTGAAAGTGAGGTACATTACAAATATATCTCCTCAAATCAATATGAAGTCATTTAAAATGTTGGCAGAACCATGAATTTGGCTCTATATTTTTTTTCATAATCTAATAACCTAGTTGAGCAGACTTATAATTTTAATGATAGTGCTATTAAGTGCATCTAACCATTCATGAAAGATATGCAAATCCTCTCTTCCTGTATTCAAGCTATTCTAATCATCTTGTAGAAGTAGGGGTTCCCAAAATTTCTCATAACATAAATTTTGTCTCCTTTACCAAAGAATATTTTATCTACTACTCATCAACCACTGAGCATATTTCTGATACCATGGTCCCTATGGAAATGTCTTACAAATTCCATAGTCTTATGTTTTACTGGTTTTTGTAATTTGTAATACATGTTTATCTTTACATCGTGAAAGAGACTAATGCATATTCATTTGACCTTGGAATCTATAATTGGATTTTTATTGGTGTGAACACCTCATATATTGTTGTGGTATTTGACTAAATCTGTGATATAGCTATAACTATTTGATCATAACATTTATTTAATGACCAACAACATAAAATTCCCATAGCGATTAATAAACGGGTAAGAGTGTAAAACCAAATAAAAAACAAATTACTTCCCTTCTATTTGCAAATAGGAGAGAATAATGTGATATTCTTATGAAATTAAAAGTTGCATAATAATAAAGTCAATTGTGTAGAAAATTATTTTGACAGAGCTAAATGATGATGTCAGCTAGTTATCCAGAAGACACTTTGTTGGGAGCACATGATTAGAAGATCAAAATTACCTTAGTGGGCTTATCCAATCACCCCACATGGATATGACTAGGAACTCAATTATCCACTAAGGGGATAGATAATGTTTGGGCCACCTGGCCTTGTTTTGACCTGAGAGGTCATCTGTCGGTTCATTCCAATTTAGCTCGATTCATATTTAACTATAATCATCCTTTTGTAACTAATGTCACCCATGTCACTTGATTGTTCATAGTTGTACGATTTCGACTATTCTAATGGTACACCGAGAATTCTTGAGAATTACAGAAAATATATTCATCAGTTGTTGAATATTATTAATTCTGTAGCCTCTTCTCTCCCATCATTAATGACTGGTTTTCTAGAGTCATAATCTTCGGAGTATGTTTCCTATTCTGCTAATGGAAAAATAGTTGTTTATGATTTTTCCATGCAGGACGTTCACAAAACTGAATCTCAATTACGAAATATGGAATGTGGGTGTTGTTGTGATGAATTTCCACTTGAAAATATAGTACAGTGTAGAGACTGCCATCAATTTCATTTTGGATGCGTACAACGACAGATAGAGGAAATCATTAATGGAAATTATAAAGAAACAAGCTCTCTGCGTTGAATGAATACTCATGGATTCATAGAGCCAATTCCTTTATCTGATATTCAGAAGGCTATTTCAACTGATTTCATTGAAAGATATGAATTGAGTTAACCCAAAGATCCTATAATTGAAGCCAAATTAGAAAACCTCATTTATTGTCCATTTTGTGGCATTCTATGTGAAATGTACAAGTGTGTACAAGTTATGAACTGTCCAAATCCGACTTTTTTTTAAGTCTTCATGCATCCAGCGTAAGGAACCAAGTCACCTGCCATTACTATGTGAAGAGAATGAAATGATATCTGACACTATTCATCGTAGAAGAGTGGAAGAGAGGATGACTAAGGCCATTTTTAGTGAATGTAAAACTTGCAACGCTGAGTTAGTAAAGATTGATGGATGCAATATCTTGAAGTGCACTACATCTAGAAAAACTATGTGTTATGTTTGTTGAGAAAACCTTAATTACCCTAGCCATGCTTATTTATTCAATCATTCTTTTTCTATCCGAAAATGAGGAAGCCCTGTAAAATTTGCAACAAGACGTGTATTTTTTTTGAAATAAGAAATAAAAATCATTTTAGTGGATGGAATCACAAAAGTTTGATTCATATTTGTTTCTTAAAAATGTAAAGGAACATTTCAAGTGCAATGCTTTAATAATGATTAAATGCATTCTTCCTTGAATTTTTTAAGTAAAATTAATTTTTTAGTCACACATTGTTAGTTTTTAGGCTCTTCCTTCTGAGCATTGAGTTCCACTTAGAGTTTGTTTATGTTGATTTTTGTTTTAGGTTTAGGATACAAATGAGGAATTTGTAAAAGTTAAGTAACTCACATTGGAAATATTTATGGCTGCGGTAAGGGATATTGCTCTCAAATCTACAATATTATGTGCAATAGGCTCATTAAATGTATAGTAGATTGAGTTGATTGAAGTGCAAGCGTATTTATGCAAGTTGAGTTTACTTTATTTATGCATGTTGTTATTAAATTTCTCGGCATCATAGATTTTCCAATTTTCATATTATTGTTAGTGCATAGATTAGTGTGTATTATAACAATGCTTGTGTACCTTGAATGGGATTTTCTAGGTCTCATACTAATGGGCCCTAATTAAAAAATTAACATGATCAATGAAACAACTACACTTGAAATTTATACCATGAAGCATGAATCTAGTTGCTCCATCCTCAAAATGTGTGAGGTCACAAAAAACTTATCCTAATAGGATAACACAAGTATCCAAAATGGAATCCTAGCTAGGAGACAGTTTCACCAGAAGTGGAGCTTAGAGGACGAATTTTAATTTACTTGGTTTGATTTCCTAAGGATCCCTTGATAACCTTCACACTTTGCAAGCAAATGAAACCCACTCACACCATTAAAATAAGAGATTTCAAGGTCTTAATATAGTGAGAAAATAATGCCACACCTTCTCATTAGAATACCAAACCTTTAATAGATTTATCCTAAGTTTTGCTAAGAGACTACAACAAATTTCCTCAATTTCTGAGACAAATATGCTCTGAAGAGAGAAGAGCTATGCATGTTTGTTTAAAATTTAATTCTTATGGAAAAATGTTTTTTTTGACTCACTGTTAATATGCACAATGTAGCTATGATAATAAGCGGCACAACACGTTGAAATACCAAGAGCATAGATCATTATAATCTACAATGATATGAATTAATTAGGCTATAACACAAAATCTTAGCTCTGCATCACTTGAAATTAAAAGTATAAGTACATAATTCAGTTAAACGATATTAGATTTAACTATAATAATGGTCCCTTAGTAGCAGAGTTGTGCCCTGAGTTCTATCCTACAAATGAAGTTTAATTGGTAATTGTTGCTCGTGACACTTTGTTGATCAATAAAAATAGAGGAATTAAATAAGGAGATTTAATGCAGTTCCTGCTACAAAGTGAATCCCGAATGTGATGTTTCCGTGCACATAACAGGGGATGTGCTTGGCAACATTCCAGTGTAGCTCATGTGGCTCCTGCATGTATCTCAAAACTGCCCCTACTGCATATGAGAGATCTGGTTTGGAGTGGGTGAGGTACAGTAAGTTCCACACTAGTTGTCGGTAGAGAGTACTATCGAATAATAGAGTGTCAGGTCCATCCTCAAGGCGGACCCCAAACAGAGAAGGAGTCGGTGCTGGCTTGCAGTCAGTCATGTGAAATTTCTAGAGGAGATCCCATGCATACTTAGCCTAAGAAAGTTTGATGCCGACATCTTGGTTGATCTCAAGACCAAGAAAGAAGTGTAATAGACCCATATTTGTCATCAAGAACCTATCATGCAAGGACCTCTTGATTGTAGCAATGGCTGAAGCCAAGATGCGAGTGATCAAGAGATCATCCACATACAAAACTAATATAAGAAGAGAATCACCTGTCCTAATCATGTAAACATTCAGATGAGACTTACATATTTCGAAGTTTTGTGATAAGAGAAAAGAATCCATCTTTGCATACCAAGCACTCGGGGCCTGCTTAAGGCCATAGAGAGACATCTTTGGTCTGTAGACCAAAGATGGATCATGAATGAAACCATGTGGGTGCTCCATGTAGGACTCCTCAGATAGGTCTCCGTGAAGAAATGCATTCTTCACATCCATCTGATGTACTTCCCACCCGTAGGTAGCCACAATGGCAAGTGTAAGGCATATTGAATCCATATTTGCTACTGTAGAAAAGGTCTCATCATAATCAATGCCATGCACTTACTGGAAGCCTTTGACTACTAGCCTGGCTCTCTATCTAGTGATTTTCCCATATGCAACACTCTTGGTCTTGTATACCCATTTGCATCATATAGGTTTCCTTCCTGAAGGAAGGGGGACCAGATCCTAGGTATAGTTCTTGAGGAGGGAGTTATACTCATCCTCCATGGCAGACTCCCGAGAGGGATTCCCAACAGCCTTAGCATAAGACTGCAAATCAAAATATTGAACCAAATGACAATGTTAGGATGGTGTTGGTTCAATGGCAGTGAGGGCAAGAGGATCTCAATAAACTCTGAGCGAACCCTCCACAGTTCAGAATTATCCCCTACATGACCATTTCTAGTAGCTGGGTGGTATTGTGCATATATCTCACTTAAGCTCCTTGTTCTCTGATTTATGATAGGAGAAGTTAATTCATTGTTGGAAGCCCGATCAGGGTTTGGATGTGGATCATCATATGCATGCATTGCAATTGTATCTGAAGGCTCTGTCTCTACATCTACATGCTCTGCCTCTGCATCTGCATGCTCTGTATCTGCATCTAAGTGTACTGAGTCATCATCTCGGACATGTGGTAGATAAAAGGTGTCTGCATGTGGCAATTAATGTGCATGCGAGACACTTTCCCCAAATTTGACACTTCACTCAATTTTGAGCTTGTCCGTAGAGGAAATCACGAGTCTGTATCCCTTCACACCATCAGGGTGTCCAACAAAGATGTACTCAATGCTTTGTGGATCAAGAGCCTTCCTCTTTTCAGAGGGGATCTTGGCCCATGCTCGGGAGCTGAAAACATGGAAGTGGGTGACCTTTGGTTTAGTGCCGCTCCAAACCTCAAAGGGGGTTTGATCCTTGACACACCTATGAGGAGATCTGTTGTAGATGTAGTTAGCAAAATCAAGTGTTTCAGCCCATAGATTATGAGGTAGTGACTTAGCATGTAGCATGCAGGAAGCCATCTCTTTGAGAGATCAATTATTTCTCTTAGCAACTCCATTCTCCTACAGAGTGTATGGATCTATGTGCTACAAATGTATGCCAAACTCAAGGAAAAGGTTTTGAAGTGCTATGTTAAAATATTCCCCCCCATTGTCTGTATTGAGGGCTTTGATCATTGTCTCTAATTGTGTCTCAACTAGTGCTTTGAAATATTCAAAGTGGGCAAAAACTTCAGATTTGGCCCTGAGAAGATACACCCAAGTATACAACATTATGTACAATCAGCTCATTAAATTTATATTAGATTGAGTTGAGCGAACTGCAAGCGTATTTATGCAAGTTGAGTTTACTATATTTTTTTACTTTCATAATATTGTTAATGCATGGATTAATGTGTATTAGAACAGTTGTTGTGTACCTTGAATGAGAATTTCCAAATCAGATAAGAGTGTGCCCTAAATAAAAAATTGGCAAGATTAATTGATCACCTACACTTGAAATTTATACCATGAAGGATGAATCAAGTTACTCCATCCTCGAAATGTGTGATGCCACAAAAAACTTATCCTCATAGGGTTTCAATTTGCTTGGTCCAATTTCCTGAGGATCTGAACTATGGCTCCTTACTCAGCATTGAGCAACCTTTCAAAGGTTTATCTCAATTGGAAAGCTTAAATTGGAGTGAGAATCCCCTAATAACATTCACACTTTGCAAGCAAAGGAAACACACTCACACCATCAAAATAAGAGATCACAAGGTCTTAATATAGTGAGAAAACAATGCCACACCTTTTAATTAGAATACCAAACCTTTAATAGATTTATCCTAAGTTTTGCTAAGAGACTCTACAACAAATTTCCTCTATTTCTAAGACAAATATGCTCTGAAGAGAGAAGAGCTACTTATGTTTGTTTAAAACCTAATGCTTATGGAAAAATATTTTCTTTTTGACTCAGTATTATTATGTACAATTTAGGTGTGATAGTAAAGGGCACAACACGTTGAAAGAGCAAGAGCATAGATCAATATAATCTACAATGATACAAATTAATTAGGCCATAACACAAAATCTTCGCTCTGCATCACGTGTAACATGGAAATCCAAGCTTCATACATGCATGTGTAATTAAAAGTATAAGTACATAATTTAGTTGAAGAAGATTAGATGCAACTATAATAATGGTTCCTTAATAGCAGAGTTGTGCCCTCAAATTAATCCAACAAATGAAGTTCCTTTGGTAATTAGATGCAACTATAATAATTTTTCCTTAATACCAGACTTGTGCCCTTAGATTAATACAACAAATGAAGTTCACTTGTTAATTGTTGCTGGTGACACCTTGCCAATCAAGAAAAATAGAGGAATTAAATAAGGAGAAAATTATTTTTCAATTCAAAAGTAAACACATTATTAACAAGGGTGAATGTGTAAGCTTTTGTTTAGATACAACATTCTAAGTGAATTAATTATTCATGTAAAAACACATTCATATGTCACAAGAGGACAAATATAGTAGTTGTGATCTCATTTGTAACCAATATATCATAGGCCATATTCCTAAAATATAATAAATGCTACATAAAGGATTTCCCAAGGAACATATCACAACTAAAACCATTTTAAAAAGCATTTGCAACAGTAATGTTATCCTTTGTCATATAAGAATACTTCTTAGTATGATAGCATCCTTCTATTGCAAGGTCCATATTTCATAAAGACCAAGCCTTTTTTCCTCATATTGGGTGTGAATGTTCAAATCACACTCAATAAATATGATAAAAACATCCATGTCATAATCAAAATACTGAATATCTGCATAAAAGTAGCACATTCTATTTACACAATAAACAATATGGAAAGAGATACAAAGCTATTGTTTGTTTTGGATCTAGAGCTCAATTACGAGATAGACTATAGGTAAGGTCACATTGTAACTTGTAAAATATAGCCCCACAATTTGAGAAAAAAAAAAAATACTAATATGAATAAGTCGAAATTGTGGATCTCTAAATCAATCAAGCTTATAAGAATTATATTTGAAGTGTGTATAAGAAAACTCTATTATTCCTTTAGACCATTGGACAAACATCAAATTCTATGTATACATTAGAGTGTCAATTAAATATATCATTAGAGGAGAACCTGCTAGGTTGGTGATCCCTTTGTAGCAAACATGTTGCCTCACGTTAAAATTCAAATCACAATAAGATGAAAGTATCACAAGAAAGAACCCGAGCATTGACTTAATATTCAAAACATGGAGATTGTTACATGGATAGATGATAATACAAAATTAAATGCAAGTGTTCATCACATAGGATCACCTCATTGTAATTTAACAAGAAAGTATCTTTGTAATGACCCCTCCATTATCCCTAACATTACATTGTCTAATATTTATAAAAAGGTTCCAATCTACACATAAAACTAGTACCCATGATTCTATGGATCAGAGATCGATCATCGTATATATTTTTACTATTTAATATGATCTAAATCCCCACATAAATCATAGGCATCCTTAATTTAAACAAAAATGAAATGTTATAGTTCCATCCACTCAATACAAAAAAATCAAGAGCTTCCAGATAAGATATGGTTCACTTCTAAAAAGCGACTCAGGGGTGTCTTAGTTTCGATGGTTAACTTCAATAATATATCATTTGGTCACCGATGGATAAATCAGGTTGTTGGTGATGGAAACAATATCTTGATGAGCTAACAAAATCATTATATACACTACTTACAAGGATATGTTGTATATAGAAAATAGTTGACTAGATGTTTGATCACTACTTCAAGCAAGTTTTTGGTGACCTAGTTGCAATTACAACAACCCAAAACCATTTGAGCCTTTTTCTTAACAGAAAAGATGTGCTAAATTCTTGTCTTAGCAGTTGGATATATTACAAGGAATAAGGTTAAAACAAAAACTACATTTGTAAGAAGAACTTCGACGTAAATCACATGAAGAAATACCTTTGTCGACGGGTTTCGAACCAACTAGTGTTCTTCATCGTCAGGACAAGTTGGTTCAAAACACGTCAACAAAGGTCTTTCTTCATGTGATTTACGCTGAAGTTCTACTGACAACTATTATGGATCACAAAAGCCTCAATTCAATAACAAACTACATTGTGTTAACAAGAATTGAATTATGTGAACGGGAACCCTTGATATTTCATAAGAATCGAACCATCATATAAATACTATTTAATAATTAAAAACAAAGGGAATATATCAAATATTAATCAAATTACCTTCACATTGTCAAGTTTAAGATAGTATCCCACAAATGTGCAAAATGATACAAGGGGAAATTGGTACTAAAGGAATATGAATATATATAGTGAATATATAAGGGGAAGATGATATTAAAGGAATGGGAAACATGATCAAAATGTCAGAGTTTTACCATGGGCTGATATCTATGTACATAAATCATAGCTTGGATAAGTGAAAAGCCAAAGAAGACAAATAAGTTACAAATAACATTTACAATAAGATATCATTTCCAAGATATTGTATTCATAACAAATTTTCATATGAAAGAATTTAAATATACGTATGCAAATTACTACGAAAAAGTTCCTTCTCAATGAATGTCTATGAGGGCTAAAAAGAAAAACCCGAAGGCAAAGATATCAGGGTCATTTGTTAAAACCATGGTAAAGGGTCAAAAACCTAGCATGTTAAATTAAGAAATTAACCTCATTCAAGGAAAAAAATTATGGAATAAAACTTAGATGGGCTTCACCTGATTCATTATAAATTAGGAGGGAAAATTGTAAGAAAAATGGAATATGGTAGAAAAGAAGTACATTGTAGAAATAAACTAACAAAGATCACCTATGAAGTTTATGTTGAACCTCTCAAGGGAAATAGTTTCATATTATTCTCCATAACCTTAAATGAGAAACCATAAGAATAGAAAATTAAATACAAACATATATAGAGGAGAAGCAGGAAAATAAAATAATTCTAAATCTCTAGCAACAAAAATGTAAGAGGAGAGGCTAAGAGAAATTACATAAGATGTAAATGGAAAAGTAAAACCCTTGAATCCGTTTTGAAACTTTGTAGCCATGCTTTGAAAGATAGATAGAACCCCAAATTGGTTCCTCATCGACAAATATGTTGTAAGCCCTCTTAGGACCTACAAGGTTAAGCACTGTAATAATTAGAAATAGAATGTGAGGTTACGAGAGCTAAAATCTACCTCTTTTGAAATTAAAGAGTAAAATTTTCTTTTATCTCTGTGTATTTAGAAAAAAATGGCCACATGGATGAAAGCTTAGATTCCAAATGGAGGAAATAATGAAATTACTAATCGCTAATTGCACTAAGAAGACCTATCATGTGTAAAGGTCTAGGTTCAAAACCATCATTTAGTCTCTCCAAAGCAAGGAATCCTCACAACAGGAGAAGAATCATCAAAAGTAAATTAACAAAGTTAAAAGTAGTCTACCTAGTTGTATATCTGTTTTCTAAACTCATTAGTCCTTGTTTCATCATTGTTGTAGAGCTTAACATCATGTGATCGATGACAACTAACCCAAACATGATACGCCAAGTGGTAGCAGTTGCATGGGTGGTGACATACCCAAAGATACCAAGTAGCAGGGTAGAATGTATAAGTTTAATGATTGAGTAAAAAGGTATATGGTAAATTCCTTGTTAGTGAACAAGGAGGGGACACACACAACACACAACTCTTTTTGCTAGAGTAAAAATCGGACAAGAAACCATGATATAATGTATATGCAAACATAAGTTTTATAATATATATATATAATATAATATATATTATATATATGAAAAGTCTATTCCTATTGTTATAAATGGAACAAAGTATCATTATCTGCCTAAGCATTATGATTGGCCAAATCTTATCGCAAAGAAGATTGTAGAAGTAAACATATTAGCAACCAATAGGCTTGTAATAGTAATAGGATATTTATCTTTGGGGTCTCAAATTAAAAACCTCCATATGGTTATGAAATAACTAAGCATAAACAAATTATACTCCAAGTGTTGAAACAAAAATCATTGTAAAGGTGTTAAATGAAAACATAACACTTGCAAATTCAAATTTGGAATATGGTTAATGTTTCCACTTTTATTTTGAAGACATATTTCATATGGAGAAGAATTTATTGTTGAAACGATATTTACGGAAGTGGAAAAAATATAAGGTGAAAATGAGGTACATCACAAATATATCTCATCAAATAAATATGAATTCATTTAAAATGTTGGCAGAACCATGAATTTGCCTGTCATAACATAAACTCTATCTCCTTCACCAAAGAATATTTTATCTTTTACTCACCAACCACTCAGCATATTTCTGATACCATGGTCCCTATGGAAATGTTTTACAAATCCCATAATCATACATTTTTTTTTTTTTGTAATTTGTAATACATATCTATCTTTACATCGTGATAGAAATTGATGCATCTTCCTTTACCATTAAGGAACTAATGCATATTCATTTGACTTTGGAATCTGTAATTGGATTTTTATTGGTGTGAACATGTCATATATTGTTGTAGTATTTGACTAAATCTGTGATATAGTTATAACCATTTGATCATAATATTTATTTAATAAACCACAACATAAAATTTTGATAGCGAGTAATAAATGGGTAATAGTGTAATACAAATAAAAAACAAATTACTTCCCATATATTCGCAATAGGAGAGAATAATTTGATATTCTCATGAAATTAAAAGTTGCAAAATAATAAAGTTAATTGTGTAGAAAATTATTTTGACAGAGCTAAATGATGACGTCAGCTAGTTATTGAGAAGACACTTTCTTGGGAGCATGTGATTCAAAGCTCAAACTTACCTCAATGGGATTATCTGATTACCCCACATGGATATGACTAGGAACTCAATTATCCACTAAGGGGATAGGTAATATTTGGGCCAATTGGCCTTGTTTTGACCCAACAGGTCGTCCATGGGTGCTTTCCAACTTAGGTTGATTCGTATTTAGCTACAATCATTCTTTTGTAACTAATGTCACCCATGTCACTTGATTGTTCAGAGTTGTACGATTTCGAATATTCTAACGGTACACCGAGAATTCTTGGGAATTAAAAAAAATATATTCATTAGTTGTTGAATAATATTAATTCTATAGTCCTTTCTCTCCCATTAATAATGACTGATTCTTGACAATCATAATCTTCAGAGTATGTTTCCTATTCTGCTCATGGAAAAATAGTTTTTTAGGATACTTCCAATGTAGGAAGTTCAAAAACTGAATCTGAATTACAACATATGGAATATGGGTGTTGTTGTGATGAATTTCCACTTGAAAATATAGTACAGTGCGGAGACCATCATCAATTTTGTTTTGGATGTGTACGACGACAGATAGAGGAAATTATTGATCGAAATTATAAAGAAACAGGTTATTTGCATTGAATGAATACTCATGGATGCATAGAGCCAATTTCTTTGTCTGATATTCTCAGGGCTCTTCCGAATGATTTCATTGAAAGATATGAATTGAACCAACCCAAAGTTCCTATAATTGAAGCCAAACTAGAAAACTTGGTTTATTGTCCATTTGGTGGCATTCCATATGAAATGTATAAGTGTGTATGAGTTATGAGTTGTCCAAATTCGAAATTTTCGAAGTCTTCATGCATCCAGTGCAAGGAGCCGAGTCACCTGCCATTAATGTGTGAAGAGAATGAAATGATATCTAACACTGCTCATTGTAGAAGAGTGGAAGAGAGGATAGCAAAGGTCGTTGTAAGAGAATGTAAAACTTGGAAGGCTAAGTTAGTAAAGATTGATGGATGCAATATCTTGAAGTGCACTAGGTGTAGAACAACTATGTGTTATGTTTGCTGACAAAACCTTACTTACCCCAGCGACGATCATTTTTGCAATCATTTTTCTTCTATGTGAGAACAAGGAAGCCCCGCAAAGTTTGCAACAAGACGTGTCTTTTTTTTGAAGATGAGATAGAAGATAATGTGGCCAACATAACATACTTTATATATACTTAATAATTATATTATTATATATATATATATATTATATATATATATTATATATATATTTTATATATATATAATTAGGTGTTGTAGAAATAAGAAATAAAAATCATTTCAGTGGATGGAATCACAAAATTTTGATTCATATTTTTTCTTAAAAATGCAAAGGAACATTTCAATTGCAATGCGTTAATACGAATTAAATGCATTCTTCCTTGAATTTCTTTAAGTAAAATTAATTTTTTAGCCACGCATTGTTAGCTTTTAGGCTCTTCATTCTAAGCATCGATTTATTTTCTGCTCTTCATTCCGATCATTGATTTCCACTTCGAGTTTGTTTATGTTGACTTTTATTTTAGGTTTACGATACAAATGAGGAATGTGTAAAATTTAAGTAATTGACACTGGGAATATTTATGGCTGTGGTAAGGGATCTTGCTCTAAAATTTACAACATTATGTGCAATAGGCTCACTAAATGTATAGTAGATTGAGTTGAGTGAAGTGCAAGCATATTTATGCAAGTTGAGTTTACTTTAATTATGAAAGCTGTTATTAAATTTCTTAGCGTCATATATTTTCTAATTTTCATATTATTTTTAGTGCATTGATTAGTGTGTATGATAACAATGCTTGTGTAACTTGAATGGGAATTTCTAGGTCTCATACTAGTGGGCCGTAATTAAAAAATTAGCATGATTAATGAAACAGCTACACTTGAAATTTATACCATGAAGCATGAATCTTGTTACTCCATCCTCAAAATGTGTGACCCCACAAAAACTTATCCTAATGGGATAACACAGGTATAAAAAATGGAACCCTAGCTATGAGATAGTTTCACTGGAAGTGGAGCTTAGAGGACTAATTTTAATTGACTTGGTCCAATCTCCTAAGGATCTCAACTATGGCTCCTTACTCAACATTAAGCAACCTTTCAAAGGTTTATCTCAATTGGAAAGGGGAAATTGGAGTTAGAATCCCTTGATAACCTTCACACTTTGCAAGCAAAGGAAACACACCCACATCATCAAAATAAGAGATCACAAGGTCTTAATATAGTGAGAAAACAATGCCACACATTCTCATTAGAATACCAAACCTTTAATAGATTTATCCTAAGTTTTGCTAAGGGACTCTACAACAAATTTCCTCTATTTATAAGACAAATATGCTCTGAAGAGAGAAATGTAGGTATGTTTGTTTAAAACCTAATTCTTATGGAAAAATATATATTTTTTGACTCATTGTTAATATGCACAATGTAGGTGTGGTAATAAAGGGCAAAACGCTTTGAAATACCAAGAGCATAGATCAATATGATCTACTATGATACGAATTAATGAGGCTATAGCACAAAATCTTAGCTCTTTATCACTTGGAAATTAAAAGTATAAGTACATAATTCAGTTAAAGGAGATTAGATGTAACTATAATAATGGTCCCTTCATAGCAAAGTTGTGCCCTCAGATTTATCCTACAAATGAAGTTCAATTGGCAATTGTTGCTGGAGACACATTGTTGATCAATAAAAATAGAGGAATTAAATAAGGAGAAAATTCTTTTTCAATTCAAAATAAAACACGTTATTAAGAAGGGTGAATGTGTAAGCTTTGGTTTAGATACATGATTCTATGTGAATGAATTATTCATGTAGCTACAAGGAGATGTTTATAACCATAAATAGATTCACTTATACAATTCCTTAGATGTAACTTGGAGTTTTAATACATGAAAATGTATCATAATTTGTTTGAATTTAATGGTAGCAATACGATTGGTTTGGGCTACAATATGAAGGGCTATTGAATTTAATGTTTTGAGGACAATTGGGAGAATCCTTTGGTTGAGAGAGGGTTAGTAGAAGGATTAGGATTTCTCATGGAAATCGGGTTGGTGTTTTGAGAGTACTAGAAACTAGGGAATCTTTTTATTTTTTCGCAAGTGTGAAATATAGATAAAGGCTTTGTAAAGGAAGCCTCATTCAAACAAGAAAATTCAAAATTGAAATTAATAAATTATCCAAAATTAAATTTGAGTGTAAATAACTTATTTGACATTAGAATCTATAATTGAATTTTTATTGGTCTCAACATCGCATATATTGTTATATTATTGGATGAAATATGTGATATAGTTATAAATATTTGATAATAATATTTAGTTAACAACCCACCGCATAAAATTTCCATGGCTAGTGATAAACGTGTAAAGCCCAATAAAAAACAAATTACTTCTCATCTATTCCTGAATAGGAGAGAATAATTTGATATTCTCAGGAAATCAAAAGGTGCATAATAATAAAGTCGTATTGTGTAGAAACTTATTTTGGAAGAGCTAAATGATGATGTCAGCGAGTTATCAAGAAGACCCTTTTTTGGGACCCTTACCCCACATGGATATGACCAGGAACGCAATTATCCACTAAGGGGATAGATAATGTCTCGGCCAATTGGCCTTCTTTTGACACTACAGGTCGGCCGTGGGTGCATTCCCATTAAGGTTGATTCGTATTTAACTACAATCATTTTTTTTTAACTAATGTCACCCATGTCACCTGATGCTTCGGAGTTTTACCGTTTCGACTATTTAAGCGTAGACCGAGAATTCTGGGGAATTGCTTATTCTATAGCGTATTCTCTCTCATTAAAAATGACTTATTCTCTACCGTCATCATCTTCCGAGTATGTTTCCTATTCTGCTGATGGAAAAAGAGTTGATTACGATTCTTCCACTGCCGAACGTACACAATCTGAATCTGAATTACGAACTATGGAATGTGGGTGTTGTTGTAATGAATTTCCATTTGAAAATATAGTAGAGTGCACAGACGGCCATCAATTTTGTTTTGGATGCGTAAGGCAAGAGTTAGAGGAAATCATTTATGGAAATTATGAAGCAATAGGCTATCTGCTTTGCATGTATACTGGTCGCTGCATAAAGCCAATTCCCTTGTCTGAGATTCACAGGGCTCTTCCCAATGATGTCATTGAAAGATATGAATTGCGCGAAGCCGAAGCTGCTATACTTGAAGCCAAACTGGAAAACTTGGTTTATTGTCCATTTTGCGGCATTCCATGTGAAGTGGACAAGTGTGTACAAGTTATGGTCTGTCCAAATCCGGAATGTTTGAAGTCTTCATGCATCCAGTGCAAGGAGCCGAGTCATCTGCCATTACTGTGTGAAGAGAATGAAAGGATATCTGACACTTCTCATCGTAGAAGAGTGGAAGAGAGGATGACAAAGGCCGTTGTAAGAGAATGTAAAACATGCAAAGCTGAGTTAGTAAAGATTGATGGATGCAATAGCTTGAAGTGCACAAGGTGTAGAACAACTATGTGTTATGTTTGCCGACAGACCATTACTTACCCCACCTATTCTCATTTTTGCAATCATTTTTTATCTAACCGAGAACCAGGTAAGCCCTGCAAAATTTGCAACAAGACATGTCTTTTGTACGAAGATGAGATAGAAGATAATGTGGCACTAGATGCTAAAGAGGAAGCATTGAAAGAATTGGATGACAAAGAACCCAACTTGCTTCATCAGAATATCGGACCTCCACTCGTGAGACAAGACCTTCACTCGTGAGACAAACACTACGTCTTCATGGCGTTGGACGGGAGGTGGCCCGGAACCTCCGACGACCCGCACGCAAACATTGAAGCTCAACTCTGGAGTACTACCACCAGGACTAGGACGAGCAATATGATTATTAATTAGAAATATTAAGTGAAATTTAATTCTTTGATACGAGGAAGGATTGCATAATTTTTTTTTTTATTGAAGATACTTTTAGAATGCATTGTTTAAGGCACAAATATTTTTTTGGGATATATTATAAATAAGTGCTTTGAATTTGAATTAACAATTATTATTAAAATGACATCTTTCTCTAAATATTTATACTCTATTTGTTTGGGTCTTTTTCTATTATTAATTCAAACCAATTATATTTAGTATACAATACATTTAAAGCTATTTTCATGTTAAAGGCATGTTTATTGTATTTATGCAAGTTATTATTAAATTTGAGAGGATTATAGATTTTCCAATTTTCATATGATTTTTAATTCATCATTTAACGTGAATTATAGCATAGGTATTGAATAAAGCTATTTTCATGTTAAAGGCATGTTTATTGTATTTATGCAAGTTATTATTAAATTTGTGAGGATTATAGATTTTCCAATTTTCATATGATTTTTAATTCATCATTTAATGTGAATTATAGCAGAGCTAGTGTACCTTGAATATGAATTTCCAGGTAGCAAGTCCTAATTAAAAAATCACACAATTTAATATGAGCTTCAATTGGTTATGGACAAAACACCTAGATATTTTTGAAACCCTAAGGTTTTAGAGCAACAGTGTTTAATTAGAGGCCAACTTATTTTTTATTTTCTTTAAATTATATTGAAACCTTAAGCATTTTGTTGAAGGCAGATATATCTATAGGTGATTATGTAAGCTACTTATAATTCCTTTTATCAAGATACTCTTTTGGAATTTTTGGACTTGCAATCTATTTCTTATTAATAATAGCTCTGCTAGAATGTGAACACTTATAATATTGAATGTAAATTTGTAGCTAAAAACACATGATCCAAATTACTAAAGATCAATATTTAGCAATCCTGCACCCCACAAAATCCTTGTCCTCAATATTTGAATTGAAGATACTTCTAGCTCGAATTGTTTGAAGCACAGGTAAATTTTTCGGGTATAGTTTGAAATGTTTGAGGCACACGTAAACTCATGTTATTTTAAATTTATTTTCATGTGTTTAAAATCATGTTTATAGAATTTGAATTAAAATGTTGAAGACATATGGAAACTCACACATTATGGCTATGCCCATGGTTATCAAGGAATCTCATAAAATTTCTTAGATATGATTTTTACTTGTCACCTGGTGTAGAAATAAGAAGTAAAAATCATTTCAATGGATCAAATCACAAAATCTTCATTCCTATTTTTTCTTAAACGCCATTGGAAATATATATGGTTGCCTTAAGGGATCTTGCTCTCAAATTTATAACATTATGTACAATCAGCTCATTAAATTTAGAGATCAAATCTATTTATGCAAGTTGAGTTTACCTTATTTAAGAATGTTGTTGTTAAGTTTATGAGAGTCATATATTTTCTGATTTTCATATTATTGTTAGTGCATGTATTAATGTGTATTAGAACATTTGTTACGTACCTTGAATAGGAATTTTGAGGTCTAATAAGAGTGTGCCCTAATTAAAAAATTGTCATGATTAACGAAACAGATACACTTGAAATTTATACCATGAAGCATGAATCTAGAAACACCATCCTCAAAATGTGTAACGCCACAAAAAACTTATCCTCATAGGATTTTAATTGACTTTGTCCAATTCCTTTGAGTGATAGCTCTCCCCCCTGCTTTCTTTCGGCTTTGGTGCATGCTGGTGTATGCTGAGAGTTCTTCTCTGTTAGTCTTTCTTTGCTGGGCCTCAAGTGCCATCACCATCTCCGCCTTCCATTAGGCTCCGGTTCCTGGTGCTCAAAACTTCAATCGGGATCAGTCTCTGCTTCTCTCTGTGTATTCGCCCCTCAGTCGATTCCCCGCCTTCCCACCTCAGTTTATCTCTCCTAATCCTATCAATATGCCGAGAGAAAGGCTAAGAATGAGGAGCAGACACGGCGGTTCACATGGTTGAGCCACCCACAGGCACTCCTCCACCACTTCGGACCCCTCTTCGGATGCGTCGGAGTTTTGTTGCCTCAACTATCCAGCCACCAGAAGTGTCAGGGACAGGGGAAGGGGGAAAGCCTGAGTGAGATCCCATTGCTCGCTTCCACATTCCTTGTTCTCTGGCAAACTCCTCCTTCATCGTCTCTGTGACAATTGAAAAGTGTGAGAATGCCATGGGTTCGGGGACGGTACAACATTGGGCTCTTGTGGAACAGAGGTTGGCAAGTCAAAATGTCACCCAGCGCCAAGTCATTGGAGGCTTGCCTATTATGAATACTGAAGCCAATGTCGGCCCAAGTGCGCAAGCGAGAGGAAAGCCTTCAAGCTCAGTGGTCCATCCTTCTCACTCCAAGGACTCAGATCAATTTGCGTGCCGAATCGTTGAGGAACAACCGTCAACCTCAGATGAATATTGAACTACTCAGTGCCTCTGGTTTTTTTGATCTGCCACCGAAGAAGAATTTCACCTCCCATTCGATTTACAGTGTTCATGCCTGTTTCAAATCCCTGTCTATTCTACATGTCGGAGTCTGTTCATGTTTTTGTTTATGTAAGAATCTATTCATGAGACAGCAGTGTGTAACTCAATCCTGTATCACTGTATGAGTCAGTTTTTCAAGTTTTTCTAGAATGGTCAATGTTCTTTGAAATTAAAAACTCTGATGTAAGTCATTATGCCGGTTCCATAGTCAGGATGCGAAGAATTTGTTTGCTAAATGGAAACTTCATGGCAAGAATTCTCGAGGCAGCGGCCTTGCTGTAACATTTTTGTATGAATATAGGAGTAGACCAATTGAGAAAAAAATATATATAGTGAGAAAACAATGCCACACCTTCTAATTAGAGTACCGAACCTTTAATAGATTTATTGCAAGTTTTGCTAAGAGACTCTAGACCAAATTTCCTCTATTTCTAAGACAAATATGCTGTGAAGAGAGAAGAGCTACTTATGTTTGTTTAAAACCTAATTCTTATTGGAAAATATTTTCTTTTTGACTCAGTGTTAATATGCACAATGTAGGTGTGATAATAAAGGGCACAACATGCTGAAATAACAAAAATATAGATCAATATAATATACAATGGTAAAAATTAATTAGGCCATAGCACAAAATCTTAGATATGCATCACTTATAACTTGGAAATTAAAGCTTCATACATGCATGTGTAATTAAAAGTATACGTACATAATTCAGTTAAAGGCGATTAGATGGAACTATAAAAATGGTTCCTTAATAGCGGAGTTGTGCCCTCATATTAATACAACAAATGAAGATCAATTGGAAATTAGATGCAACTATAATAATTGTTCCTTAATAGTGGAGTTGTGCTCTCATATTTATCCAACAAATGAAGTTCAATTGGTGATTGTTGCTGGCGACACCTTGTTGATCAAGAAAAATAGAGGAATTAAATAAGGAGTGAATTCTATTTCAATTTAAAACTAAACACATTATTATGAATGGTGAATGTGTAAGCTTTGGTTTAGATACATCGTTCTATGTGAATGAATTATTCATGTAAAATATAGTAGTTGTGATCTCATTTGAAACTAATATATCATAGGCCTTATTCCCAAAAGATAAGAAATGCTACATAAAGGAATTCCAAATGAACATATCACAACTAAAACCCTTTTATAAATCATTCACAACAGTAACGTTATCCTTTGTCATATAAGTATACTTCTTATTATGATAGCACCCTTCTAGTGAAAGATCCATATTTCATATAGACGTAGCCTTTTTTTCCTCAGATTGGGTGTGAGAGTTCAAATCACACTCAACAAATATTGTAAAAACATCCATGTCATAATCAAAATATTGAATATCTGCATAAAAGTAGCATATTCTATTTACACAATAAACAATATGGAAAGAGATACAAAGCTATTGTTTATTTTGGATCTAGATATCATATACAAGATAAATTATAGGTAAAGTCACATTGTAACTCGTAAAATGTAGCCATACACTTTGAGAAAATTAAAAAATACTAATATGAATAAGTCAAAATTTTGGATCACTAAGTCACTCAAGCCAACAATAATTAGATCTGAAGTGTGAATAAGAAAACCCTACTATTCCTTTAGACCATTCCACAAACATTAGATTCTATCTATACATTAGTGCATCAATTAAATATATCATTAGAGGAGAACCTGCTAGGTTGGTGATCCCTTTCCAACAAACCGAGTTGCCTCACGATAAAATTCAAATCAGAATAAGATCAAAGTATCACAAGAAAGAACCTGAGAATCGACTTAATATTCAAAACATGGAGATTGTTACATGGATAGATGATAATACAACATTCAATACAGGTGTCCATGACATAGGATCACCCCATTGTAAAGTAATAAGAAAGTATCTTTGCAATGACCCCTCCATTACCCCTTACATTGCATTGTCTAATATTTATAAAATGGTTCGAATATAAAGATAAAAGTAGTACCCATGATTTTATGGATCATAGATCGATCATCATATACATGTTTACTGTTTAATATGATCTGAATCCTCACAAATCATAGGCATCCTTGAGTTAAACAGAAATGAAAAGTTATAGTTCCATCCAATCGATATAAACAAATCAAAAGGTTCCACATCATATCTGGTTCGCTTCTTAAAAAATGACTCAGGGGTGTATTAGTTGCGATGGTTAACTTCAACAATATATCATTTGATCACCCATGGAAATATCAGGTTGTTGGTGATGGAAACAATACCTTGATGAGCTAACAAAATCATTATATTCACTACTTACAGGGATATGTTGTATATAGAAAATAGTTGACTAGATGTTTGATCACTACTTCAAGCAAGCTTTTGGTGACCTGGTTGCAATTACAACAACCCAAAACCATCTAAGCCCTTTTCTTAATAGAAAACATGTGCTAAATTCTTGTCTTGACAGTTGGATATATGACAAGGAATAAGGTTGAAACACAAACTACAATGTGTGAACAAGAATTGAGTTATGTGAATGAGAAACCTTCATGTTTCATAAGAACTAAACCATGATATAAAGACTCTTAAATAATTAAAAACAAAGGGAATATATCAAATAATAATCAAATTACCTTCACATCCTCAAGTTTAAGATAATATCCCACATATGTGAAAAATGATACAAGGGGAAATTGGTATTAAAGGA
>APFE030335192.1:14434-52046 GCA_000404065.3 Pinus taeda | reverse complement strand
AAGTGTCAGAGGGGAAGCTTCTGGAAGATTCCATGATCTTCCACCTCGCATTTTTGTCCCTGCCATTTTTCCATTCCCGACCATCGCACCCTACAGAGGATAAAAATAGTATGCATCACACCATGTACATTGGGAAGGTGATATGCATCGCACCCTCTACATTGAGCTTTCAGTATGGTCCAGTTTTGACCATTTATGAGCAGTTTTCAGTGCAGAACTTCTGGGAGATGATGTAATCAGTTGACCTTGTTCCTTTAGGCAGTGAAGCAACCCTTTTAGGGACTTAAGAGCCCTCATTTTATGGACATTTCTGATTGGGGTTGAAGTTCCCAAAAATATCTATAACACATATGGAAATAGATCTCATATTAGACATAGTTCAAATAGATCTGACACTATTAGAGATGGTAGGATGCTGGGCACTCTGGATAGGAGGGGTGAAAGACATAGGTATTACTCTAGTTCTAGTTTTGATAGACATCATGATCGTCATCATTATCATCCATACAGAGGAATGATAGGGGATACTTTCTAGATGAGTTCAAGAAGGCGAAGCCACCTACCTTTGGTGGAGAGATGAAGAAATTGCAAGATGCGGAGGCTTGGTTGCTTGGAATTAGGAAATTCTTTAGATTACATGATTACTCAGAAAACATGAAAGCAAGGATAACCCTTTTTAGTATCAAAGGTAAAGAGGGTCTTTGGTGGGAAGACATGAAGAATTTCAAGGACATACATGAGGATTATTTGACTTGGCATGCGTTTCAAAGGCTCTTCAAGAAGAAGTACTTATCGGAGAGGTATTATGATCACAAAGATAAGGAGTTTTATGAGTTATAGATGGGTTCTATGACAGATGAGGAGTACACTAACATATTTTTGGAGTTGTTGAGATATGTGCCTTACCTCAGAGAGGAGAAGGCCAAGGTTCAATGATTCATAAGTGGATTTCTAGTTGCATACAAAGACCAAATTGAGTTCAATGAGCCTAGATTGTTGGAGAAGGCCATCTAAAATTTGAAGCATTGTTATGAGAAGTTGAAGCGCAAAGTTGAGCCGAAGCATGACTTGAAGAGAAACGAAAAAGCTAAATGAAAATGTCCACCAAAGTGAGGAAGACCTCAAGATGTAAGTGAGAAAGATAATGTAGTTCCTTACAAGAGATTCAATACAATTGAGAAGGGACATGGAGAGCAGCAGGCTAGAGGTGGTGGTAGGGAACCATTGTAGTTTTGGATATATGGTAAGGATCACCGTGAGAGGGATTGTCTGTAGTATCAGAGTGGTGGTAGACCCTAGATATACAATGCTCAGGAGGCACATACAGTTGGTGATGTTGTCAAAGAATTCCTTAGATTTATGCGGCTATGGACAGCAAGTAGGTGGATCATTAGGCATCGATAATTGAGATGGAAGGTAAGCTTCATGATCAAGTTCTTTCTATTTTGAATGATCCTAGATCTAACTATAATTATATTAATCCTAACCTAGTGGATAAGTGTGGTTTAAGAAAAGAAGTGCATGCAGAATCTTGGTTGGTACAATTGGCTATAGGTACAAAGAAGCGAGTTCACCATTGGGTAAGAGATTGTAAAGTTGAGTTAAATGGTATGCCTACAAAAACACATTTGAATGTATTTTAGTTGGGTTCGTGCAATATGATTTTGGATATGGATTGGTTATACCTTCACAAAACCAAAGTGGATTGTTTCGACAAGGCCATTGAGTGTGTGGATGATAGTGGGGAAAAGAGGACCTTGCAGGGAAAGATGGTTACTGCTATGCAGGCTAAGCATAGTTGCAGAAAAGGTTGTGTGATATTTTCAATACACATTTCTAGTGACAAGGGTAAGGAGGTTGAGGATGCTAGTGTGTTGAGTAGGTACCCAGTTTTGTAGAAGTTTCAAGATGTATTTCTTGAGGAAATTTAAGATTTTCCACCTCATAGGAAGGTAGAATTTTCTATTGAGTTAGTTCTAGGGGAAACTCCAACATCGAAAGCACCTTACAGGATGAGTACACTTGAGTTGGTAGATTTGAAGTTGCAGCTAAAGGAAATGTTGGAAAATTAATACATCAAACCCAGTGTTGTTCGTAAAGAAGAAAGATGGTGCTCTTAGATTATGCATTGATTATAGGCAACTAAACAAGGTAACGATCATGAACAGGTACCCTTTACTGAGGATTGATGATTTAGTTGATCAACTAAAGGGAGTTGCAGTGTTCTCTAAGATCGACTTGAGATCAGGATACCATCAAGTACACATCAAGGAAGAGGATATCTTTAAGACTGCGTTCATGACCAGGTATGGGCATTATGCATTGTTCTTGTTCCATTCGGCTTGACTAATTCTCTAGCTACATTCATGTTGTTGATGAATAGCATGTTGAATCCTTATTTGGACAAGTTTGTTATTGTATTCATTGATGAAATACTGGTATATTCTAAGAATGTGGAATAATATGTTGAACATTTAGTACCAATGTTGAGATTGTTAAGAGAGCATCAGTTGTATGCTAATCTTAGCAAGTGCAGCTTCTTTCAGACTAAGGTACATTACTTGGGACATGTCTCCAAGGAAGGCATAACAATAGATCCAGAAAAGATAAGGGTTGTCATGGAATGGGAAGCTCCTAAGAATGTAGATGAGTGAGATCATTCATGGGATTGGTAGGTTACTATAGGAGGGTCATTAGGAGCTTCTCATGCATTTCATATCCTATCACATCATTGCAGTGGAAAGGTAAGAAGTTTGAATGGATGGCAAAATGTGAAGATAGTTTTGAGCAGCTTAAGCAGTTGTTGACACATGCACTAGTGCTAAATATTATAGATCTAGTCAAGGAGTTTATTATGTGTACAGATGCTTGTAAGAGGGGACTTGGTGGAGTTATCATGCAAGAAGGATAGCTAGTGTGCTATGAATCACAGAAATTGAATGAGCATGAGCAAAACTATCCAACGCATGATATTGAGCTAGTAGTGATTACACATGCATTGAAGATGTGGAGACATTATCTTCTGGGTAGGACGTTTATATGGATGAGAGATCATAGTGGGTTGAGGTATTTGTTGGACCAACCGAATTTAAATGCCAGGAAAGCTAAATGGTTGGCTACCCTTAGTGATTTTGACTTTGAGATCAGATATATCAAAGGGAAGGAGAACCGAGTTGCAGACGCTCTTAGCAAGAAGGTATAGGTAAATCATATAGCCAATATAAGCTCTTCTGGGACAAAGTTATAGGATATGATCTTGCAGGCAGGACAACGGGATGAAGAATACATGGAAATAATGAACAGGTTATAGCAGAGTATAGGCATAGGTACAGGTTTAGGAACAAGTACATGGGATCAGGATGTATACTATGATCTCACGGTAGATGGCTTGGTGAGGTTCTGAGATAGGATCTATGTGTCGAATTGGAGTGAGCTCAGGAAGCTCATCTTGAGGGAGTTTCATGTGAAACTGTATTCAGGTCATCTAGGATATCAAAAGACACTGATGGAGGTGATTTCTTTTTACTATTAGCCAAATATGAAGAAGGAAGTGGCAGAGTTTGTGGCTACATGTTTAGAATGCTAGTAGGTAAAGGTAGAATGCAAGCATCCAAGTGGTCTACTATAACCTATTACGATTCCCGAATAGAAATGGGAGGTCATTTCCCATGGATTTCATCATAGGTATTTTGAGGACAGTGAGGCAACATGATTCTATTATGGTTGTGGTTGACAGGTTGAGAAAGGTAGCTCACTTCATTCTGGTGAGGACTACATATTCATCCAGTCAGGTAGCACAGGTGTTCGTTAGAGAGATAGTGAGACTACATGGTGTTCCAAAGAATATTGTGTTAGACAGGGATGCAAAGTTCACTACAAAGTTTTGGAAGGAGCTATTTACAGGCTTGGGTACAGAGTTGGCCTTCAGTACAACTTATCATCCACAAGTAAATGGTCAGACAGAGAGGGTCAACAAGATCTTGGAAGATATGTTGACCATGTACGTGATGCACCAGCAGAGGAAATGGGAGGAGTATCTTCCATTGGTGGAGTTTGCATACAATAATGGTTATAAGGAGTCATTGATGATGAGTCCTTTCGAGGCATTGTATGGACAGAGTTGTAACACTCCCATTAGCTAGAGTGATCCAATGAAAAAGGTACTTATTGGACCAGGCATGTTGATGGACATGGAGCACAAAATGTAGGTTATAAATAAAAATCTAAAAGCAGCATAGGATAGACATAAGAGTTATGCATATCAACACAAGGTGTTCAAAGAGTTTCAGGTTGGGGAGCTTGTGTACTTGCACATCAAGCCCAAGAAAATATATTTAAGGATTGGTTCATGTGCCAAGTTGGCACCATGGTATTATGGGCCTTTTGAGATCCTCGAGAGGATTGGACTAGTGGCATATCAGCTTGAACCGCCTCCAACAGTGAAAGTCCATGATGTTTTCCATATTTCATTGATTAAGAAGTATATAAATGATGTTGATCATGTTATTGATTTGTTTGTATTGCAGGTGGAGAAAGAATGAGTGCATATTGCAGTGGAAACATATCATGCTCAGGAACAAAGCCATAGAGCATGTTAAAGTGAAGTGGAAGCACTTTGGGCCTAAATAAGCTACATGGGAGATGTCGGATTAGATGCGGGCCCTATATCATTCATTGTTTTGTAATTGAGGCAAATCAATTATGGTTTGGTGTTGGTTTATGTTTGGCATATGTTTTGCTGATGTTTTCATATTTTTATATGTATATGGATGTAAATACTGCCATGAGATAAGTTATAAATATCCAATAAGCAGTATGGTTATTGAATTGTCATGTTGTCGTGATGTTTTTCTTTTGAGTAGGTTCTTCATTGTAAATAGTGCAATGAGCTAAGTTATAAAGCTCCATAGGCAGTATGTTTTCTTTTCAGCAGTTTTGTTGAGGTCTTGGTGTGGTTTAACGACAAGCATGGTGTTCCCCAAGGGGGAGGGTTCTGTAACAACCCTGGTGAAAAGTTCATGTAATAAAATCTAATAAAGGAAAAATAAAACCGGGGGTAAGGGACACATATTCCAAGCTGAATGTTGGGCAAAGATATCCTAGTGGGCATCACTGGATGTGTGTTTTGGCAAAGGAAAATTGTCAAAGGCTAAGGCAAAGGCATTAAAACGAAAAAAGGCATTTTTGGCACATTTATTTCAAAATAAAGGAAAATAGGAGAAAAGTAAGGTGAAAGGTCACAAGTTGCATGTGAGGAGGAAACTGACGGAAAATAATGGAAAATGAAGAAATTAGAGGCCTCATGCATAAAAAGGCTTCTGAGGACCAGTTCATGGCTTTAGTCAGTTCAGCCTTTTGTTAGTTCAAGTTTGGAGCTCTCTCATTATTATCTCTCTCACTCTCACTCTCTAGGTCACTTTGAGTTTTCTTGGAGCACTCTAGTTTGGAGCTTGTTGTGCATGGAATCCCCCCAAGGCATGTTTTGGGGCTCAAAGCCCAAGTTTGACCCGATATTGTTGTAAAGACTCCGCGAATTGTAGGCACGGAGAGTGAAATGTATGATAGAGTCATAGGGTTGTTTGCCCTAGTCTTGTAATGTAATGTTGGCCTACCCATGGCCTGCGGACCATGGGATTGTATAAATAGAGAGAGGCTCTAAGTGTAAAAGAGGGCATAGCAGGGTAGTAGAGAGAAGAAAGAGTCTAAGTATCTAAGTGTGTCTTTGGGTCGTGGGGTAGGAGAAGGCTCTACAGCTGAGTGCGCAGAGGCCTAGTAGTCCGCAGCTAAGTGTGCGGACCCCTGCAGCTGAGTGCACAGGGCAGAGTTGAGTCTGTAACTGAAGAAGAAATTAACAAAGAGAATTTTTGTTACCAATTTGTGTATCTGTTCTTGGGTTAATGCATGCTTGATATAAATTGAAAATATACTATTTATTTACTCTGTGCACCTATATGAATGATTTATATTGTTAAGTATAACTTAAATCATGCAAGTAGGCTAAGTTAATCAACTAATAGTGGAATATCAGTGAAGTCTTTGGTAATAATGTAGAAGCGCAGTGTTCGGCCCTTGAGTGGGGTTGCGCAAAGGCAGCATCTCAGGATGCGAGGTACGAGAAAGTGTGAGTCACAATGTGCGTACAGGGTTGAGCCGCGGACCACTTGAACTCATCAGACATCTCCAGGGTGCAGAAACCTGGTTGTAGCTCCCTCCCATACTACTTCGAGTGAGACCTTAGTCTGCGCTCTGTGGACTATTGCTGAAAGGGCTAGTAGTACCAGGATTTGTTGGGCTAAATCACCTCTAAACCTGGGTTAGGCCCCAACAAGCCAACAAATGGTTCTGTTGTTAGGACCAAGATCTGCATAAGAGATGTCTAATGTCGTGTCACTAGAATTCGACAAAGAAAGAAATTGAAGAGTGGTTGGGCAGAAAGATTCACGAGTTCATGGCACAGGAAAATAGGAATTCGCGAGTATCGAAGGAAGAGTGGTTAGAGCACTACTTATATACAGAAATCCATGAAATTTTTTTTGCATCCTTCCCCTCTAGGTTGTACGAGTGGATCACGAAGCTAGCAGACAATTAGGGAAGGTGTAGGCTCAACAAACCTATTGTGTGGACCCCAGAGTTGGTGCGTAGACTAGAAGCATCAAAAGACAGGATTGTGCATGCTGTGGACCATTGGCTCAATCAAATTATAGGATGGTTTATCACCGAGTTCGCGGTAGATACTTCAGTCAACTACAATGAGGCAGAACGATGCTTCCTCGAAGGACCATGAGGTAAGTACGCTAAATCTTTGAACACTTGGATTAAGATGCTACTGTGTGAAAAGTAGGTTATGCGAATAAATTGATGTTTGGGGCTACACGAAGTGGGAGGATCTATAAAAACGAAGGTATCAAAGAGATAGATACTAGTCCCTTGATTTCACCTCGGTGAGAAAGCAAGGAAGAGATCACAAAAGTTTCACCAAGAAGTGTGATTAGTCTGATAAGGCAACGAATTCCACACATACCACCCCCACCTACACCACCACCGATTTCACCATATTCACCCCCATCTCCGCCCACACCACCTCCGCCACCACCACATTTTAATATGTTGAGCACAATAAAGTTGCCAGTGTTCAAAGGATTAGGGAATGAAGATCTGGACCAATTTTGGTTCATGGTAAATGCTATATGGGAAGCACAAGGAGTCATAGATGACAATATAAATATGGAAACACTAGTAAGAGCATTGCAGGATCGCACACTAATGTGGTACATTAAGCATTCCAATGACAATCCAAACGTGGGGATCACCGATATCCAAGCTGCACTAAACAGGGAATTTAGTAGGCCAAAATCAGAGACATGGTCAATTATCGGGTTTAAGGAAATCATGATGCTTCCAGGCGAGACCCCCTGGGAGCTAGATCAGAGAGTAAAGGGTATGATTCGTGAAGCCAACATGACCTTGACAGATGGGCAGCACCGCGCATGGTTTGTAGCATCGCTAACACCGCATCTAAGGACTGCACTGTCACAGCAGAAGCTATCCACTCAGGCCAAAGCTTTGGAGATTGCAATGAGATTGCACGAGACCCCGATACAAGATCCTAACATGGGAGTCCAACAGATCCATGTGTAGTTGAAAAACCTATGTCTTGAGATGCAGAGTTTGAAATAGGATAGGATAACTCACCCAGAAGCGCGAAAGGAGGTATGGTGCATAAAATGCAAAGGCCAAGGACATGACAAGGACCATTGTCCAGTCTTCGTGAACTACCTGGCGGGAAGAGGGCCAATGCCATTGAGACCAGAGGCATAAGCAAGACCGAGTGTGACGCCTGCATTATGGTGCACGATTTGTCAGATAGGAGGGAAGCATGCTACAGATAACTGCCACCTATTACAGAAGTATACATAGATGTCCCAGTAGTTGTTTAGCAATTTCTATAGGTCAGTAGGCCATGATGAGCGTACCTATAGAAGTTATGAACTGATGATGGATCAGGCTCCTACCTATAGAATTTAGACCGAAACGCGAGCCCTCGACCAAAATGCAGGGATGGCGCGCACTGGATTTCAGGGTGTGGACGAGGTCGAGGTGGAATGGGACCAGGAAGGGGTCACAGATAGCTGATCTATTACAATTGTGGAGGGCCGAGGCATTATGCCTACGATTTTACAAATCTAATGAGAGCATCATGTTTATATTGTACCTAGTTTGCTCATGATATAGAGGACTGCCCCACACTGATAACAAGGTTGCACAATAAAGGAACACTCCAGCCTCCCTCGACTCAAAACTTGCAAATGATGAGGTCTAAGCCACGCAAGGAGGACCTGAATGTAAACATCATGCTTCGAAGCAGTATCATGATAGGAGATGAAAAGTGCAAGAAGCCCGAAGAGAGTTCCTAGGTTCGCAAGGCTCCAACAAAGGAACCAGAGTTTGATTTAGAGTGTGCAAAGGAGACATTCATGGAAGCTAAGAAGAGCTTCACAGAGGCCTCCACTTCAAGTAGTAAAGACAAACTGGAACCAGTGATGGATCCATCAATGCTCACTACCTTTTTGGAGACATGCATGAAGTTGTTGTGTGATAGCAAGGCTGTGAAGGGACTACAAGAACTCATCACTAGATGTGTTGGGTCAGGAGAACTGCACGTGGCCCAGAAGCTTGGGAAGCACACAACATGAATAGGAGGGGAGATGAGATTGATCGCTCAAATCGGGGAATATGAAATGGATCAAGTGATTTTGGATCTAGGATCGAAAGTGAACATTCTACCAAAGTAGACATGGGAGTGCATGGGAAGGCCTACACTGCAATGGTCACCAATCCAAATGTGAATGGCGAACTAGCAAAAGATCCTACCCATGGGAAGATTGCAGGGAATAATAGTAGATATCAAAGGTGCGAGTGCACTTGTAGATTTCGAGGTGATAGAGATTGCTGATGACAACAATCCCTATCCCACGCTACTAGGAATAGATTGGGCCATTGACATGAATGGAGTGATAAATCTAAAGAAGCGCAAGATGATTTTTAAGAAAAAGTCACTAGGCGTAGTGATACCTTTAGAACCTGCGGAAGGATCATGCTACACAAAGCCAATGCTCGATGACTAGAGCAACGATGATCTAGACTATATCTACAAGATAATTGCGTGGGAGTAGGACTGGGTGAATCCAACAGCGAATGGTAGGATTTTGTGGGAGCGCGAAAGCTCCTACACCTCAGATTCAAATGAGGAAATAGAACAATGGTAGAACTGGTTACACGAGGTAACCATGCTCAATTGCAACATGATGATAAGGTCACTGCGTTGCATGACAACAAAAGTAAGAGATCTGCCTATGTATGATGGGTTGAGAAAAGTGGATGATTTCCTGAACAAATTTGAAAGAGAGGTGTCAAAACAACAGTGTTTCGATGCTCTGAAATAGGTACTGCGCACTACGCCCATAAGGTGTTGGGGTATGCACCAGCATAGTTTTGAGGACTGGTGGGAGTGCAGAAGAATGATGTGCCTATGATTTGGGAAACCTCAGATGCGGCTAACAAACAAGTATGACGGATGAGATGATCCATGTACACACCTTGCAAAATGGACCCAGGTCTATGGGGAAGAACAACAACCTGACTCGGTGATCCAGGTGGATCTTTAGATACAATGGCATGGAAAAACTCAGAGATCAAAGTGATTGGAATGTAGTTAAACTAGGACTAGAACAGAGATCTCATCGTTCTAATTCCAACAGTGCAAAAGATACTTCAATCTGAGTCCAGATGATGAAGTTATTGCAAAAATAAGGGGTTCTTCAGTCCTTAAGAAAAAGAGGACTTTCCTTTAGAAATGTGTCTTAAAGCCTTAAAGGAAAATCGCAATCAGAGGTCGCATGAGGTCGGACTTAAGCATTGGACCATGGAACCCCGATCATCGATCTCTCATCAGATCAGATCAATGGATTGGAGGCAATCGCAATTTGCGGTCATCTATATATATATATATATATATATAGAGAGAGAGAGAGAGAGAGAGAGAGAGAGATAGATATATGCTTATATTAGTGATCGGGCAGTCGGATCGGCAATACACCGATTGGTGGAACCATTATCGGGGCGATATATGAGCGGGACCAACGCGATCGGCCGACACCGATATCGGCGATTAGTGATCGACATTCGGCCCTTCCCTGTGACAGGACCTATGGACCAACGAAATGCCAATTGTGACTTCAGTGCAAACCCGATACAGGTTATATGCCTGATTTAATAATATTTGAAATCCAGGTGAACAGTTTTGGTGGATTTCTTAGTGTATTCAAGGATTTTTGAAGTGTTATCATTTTAAATGATAAGAGGCCATTTCTAGGGAACGGTTATGCCTACCGATACTTCCACTCTACCAACCTCTCTTATCAACCAGGCAAGCCCTGATTTAAAGGGGATCTTGTCCAAAAATCCATTATAAAAGGGATCAATGGAAGAGCACAAGGAGGAGGCATTTTTTTTTTGTTGCAACATGCTATTTCGCAGAGGCAGAGAGCATCTATTGAGCTGTTTTGAACATTTACACAACTCCAGCCCTCTTCTATTTCTGCTGGAAGATTTGGTGCTACACACCACTCCATCTCAGGCATTCATTTCATAGCCATCAGGCAAATTGGAGGTATAAGCCTCTTTGTGGATAGATTGATAATTGTAACTCTGTTTATTCATGCCATTTAATAAGAAAGGCCTCCCCATTGTTGAGATGGGCCCAGAGACGTAGTCCAAATTGGACGAACTCCATTATCAAGCCTCAATGTTCTCTTTTGTGCCTTTTATGTGTTTTCTTCTTCTTTTCATATGTGCACATTTATGTGTTAAGCTATAATTTTATATGCAATTATTTTCCATACATCTATAAGCGAAAACATCCTAGATCAAGTGGTATCAAAGCAGGGATTTTTAGATGTGAATTGCATGTATGTATGCTAACAAGAGGCAGGCTTCAAAGAGGTGAAGGGAATCTAGAACCTTTTTATCCAGAGGCGAGGTGTGCACATCGAAGAAGAAACATGGCTGAAGAGGAAGCTCATATTGAAGAGGAGTGTAATTTCAGAAAAACTTTCTACTCAATGGAAATGTATATCAGTCAACTCATTATAAGACTAGAAAAAGCTGAAGAGAGGAATCCAAAAGGACAAGGTTCAACACATGGGAATGATAGAGAAGAACCCCCTCTTTCTCCTTCTGGTGGTGAAGGATGCATCGAAGAAACCTTTTTTAAATTAGATGTTAAATTTGATCTTCCCGTGTTTAATGGTGAAAGTAACACAAAAAAGCTTAACTCTTGGATCAGACAGATTGAGGTTTATTGCAGGATTCAGAAAATCGTAGAGGATGAGGCAAAAATCCAACTACCCTCTCTATGGTTGGGCAGTACAACTTTCATTTGGTGGGAGAGAAAATTGCAGAGCAGTAAAAATGTGGGTAAGCTCTTTTCCCCATGGCCTGATTTTACTTCTACGTTAATGGAACAGTTCTATCCCTTAGGATACAAACAAAAAGATTTGATGAATTGGCAATATTTAAGGCAAGGCAAAGGGTAGGACGTTCAGAGTTTTACAGAAGAATTTAGGAAGCAAGCACTGAATTTGGGTATTGCACTAGATACACTAACTAAGTATATTGGCTCACTACATAGTTATATTCAGCATTCATTATTGTTGTTTGAACCAACCACTATTGACGTAGCTAGTGTGAAAGAAATTCATATTGAGAACAGGGGAAAGAATGAAAGAGAGGACCAATCTCGAAAGCCACCCTTCAAACCTCCCAATGGAAAATCCAAAGCAAAATGGAAAGGGAAGGAGAAGAAAACAACAACAGCCAAAGAAGGAGAGTAGCCTTATTGCAATCATTGCAAGAAAGAAGGCCACGATGATGATCACTGTTGGAAGTAGCACCCAGAGAAATGCCCAAAGAAGTATGGAGGAAAAGGGAAGCAGAAAACAATGGCAGCAACATAGCAAGACCTTGGATCAGATTCAGCAGATGAAGCGCTCATCACATCAGCAGGAACAAAAGGTACCTTTACACCTCCTGTTGATTCTAAATCACAGCGAAGCACTAGTTCTGTAGATGAGTCCATTTCAAATGATAGAAAAAGGATTGAATTATTTCATATCAGAGTAGTAGTAAACCATACCAAAGTAGAAACTCTACTTGATACGGGGTCCCAAGCAAATTTAATTGCAGAATCTCTGGTAAAGAAGCTAGGCTTAGAAACAAAACTACACCCAAAGCCTTACTCGCTCGGATGGATACATGATAAAGCTAAATTGAATGTAACCCAACAGTGCAAGGTAAAATTTTTGATTGCTTCTAAGCTGGTAGATGAGGTAGAGATGGATGTTATACCACTGGACATTTGTGGCATGGTATTGGGGAGCCCCTACCTGTATGACAGGAAAGCTGTCTTTTTCTGCCATGAAAATAAATACCACATCACTAAGGATGGGATAGAGTACATAGTGCAGGCTCATCAAAACAAAATTAATGCCAACCTCGTAAGCGCTCGGTAGATGAAATGGCTAGTGAACTCTAGCAAGGCATGCATGCTTATGGTCATTAGGGAAAAGGAGGCCGAATTCGCAGACACATTCCAAGGCTGCGATGGTAAGCATAAATAGGAGTTGATGGATTTAACTACTGATTATAATGTATTATTTCAAGAGCTGCGGGGACTACCTCCACAGAGGGAGATCCAACACGAGATCCACCTATTGCTTGAAGCCCCTCTATCGAATATTGACATGTACAAAATGTCAGCAGTCGAAATGGAGGATATCAAGCGTCAAGTGCAGGAATTGCTGGACCAAGGCATGATCAGGCCAATCTCCTCTCCATGCAGGTCGTCGATTGTTCTAGTGCCAAAGAAGGATAGTAGTTGGAGGATTTGTGTGGACTACTGCATGCTCAATAGACAATTAGTAAAAAATCGCTATCCCTTCCCACGCATAGATGATTTATTGGATCAATTAAAAAGTGCTATATATTTCACAAAATTGCATCTATGTAGTGGTTATCACCAGGTCCAAATTGTAGAGCAGGATGTGTGGAAAACCACTTTCAAAACCAAGCAGGGGCTATTTGAATGGATGGTAATTCCCTTTAGGCTTTGCAATGCTCCAGCCACCTTTATGCGGGTTATGAATCATATATTTCAGCCTTTCATTGATGAGTTTGTTCTTGTATATTTAGATGATATACTAGTTTTCAACAAGATTTGCTTTGAACATATGAGTCATGTAAAGAAAGTGCTTGATGTGCTGAAGAAAGAAAAAATCTTTGTAAAATTGTCAAAGTGTGAGTTCGGGAAAACCTCTTTGGGTTACCTAGGTCATATTGTTGGTCATGGTTAGTTAAAAATTGATCCTGCTAAAGTTGAAGCAATTGTAAATTGGCCTAAGCCTACTAATGTAACTGAGGTCCATAGCTTTCTAGGTGCAGTCCAGTATTGGAGGAGATTTATTGCTAATTTCTCTGTTATTGCAACACCTTTGCGCACATTGACAAGTGTGAAATAGGTCTTCCAATGGGGAGGAAGACAACAGAAGTCATTCAAAACATTGAAGGAAAAAATTAGCACCACGCCAGTCTTAGCCTTACCCGATCTCCAACAACCATTTGAGATCGAAACCAATGCCAGCAGTTATGCCATGGGAGTTGTACTGATGCAACAAAAGAAGTCAATTTGTTACCATTTTGAGAAGTTTTCTCAAGTTGTGATAAACTATCCCACCTATGACAAGGAGCTTTATGCCTTGGTGCAGAGTGTGAAAAAGTGGAAACACTACCTGATCGGCAAGGAGACCATCATCCATACAGATCATCAACCCTTGCAGTACCTTCATTCACAAACCAAGTTGAAGTAAACTCATCATTTCAAGTGGATGGCCTTTCTTCAATAGTTTCATCTAGTAATAAAGTATAACAAGGGCACTAGTAATAAAGTGGCCGATATGCTATCTCGCCCTCCTATTTCTGCTTCTGTTATTCTGCATAATGCTTCATCGTCTTTTGAAAGTTATGCTGAACAATATGCTAACGATGATGACTTTAAGGAGGTTTATGCAAAACTAACCCATGGTTTACAGGTGGACAACTATCACTTGCAGGGGAAATTGTTGTATCACCTTGGTAAATTATGTATTCCCACAGGAGAAAGAGTGCATGTAATTCAAGTGGCCCAAACCTCTCTTGTGTTTGGACACTTCGGTGTGGAGAAAAATTTAAGTCATGTACAAAGATTTTTCTTTTGGCCTCATATGAAAAACATTGTGACTCGCTATGTAAAGGGTTGTGTGATGTGTTTTTGTTTCAAAGCCCTCTAATAGAAAAATTGGGCTCTACACACCACTCCCTATTCTGAGTCGTCCATGGGAAAGTGTGTCAATGGACTTTGTAGGAGGTCTACCTTTGTCTAGGAAGGGTCATGACTATTTGTATGTCGTCATTTACCGGTTTAGCAAAATGTGTATTCTTATGCCTTGTAAAAAGCAGATTACTGTAGAGCAGACTACTTCTCTTTTCTTTCAGTATGTTTGGGTCCACTTTGGATTACCCACACCAATTGTGTCAGATCGAGACTCTCACTTCCATGGAGAGTTCTAAACTAGCTTGTGGAGGATGATGGACACCAAACTAAAAAGGAGCACAACTTTTCACCCGAAAACTGATGGGAAGATAGAGGTTGTTAACCGTACCGTGGTAGATCTATTACGAGGCTATTGTGGGAAGCATCCCAAGTTGCGGGATGAAAATATCCCCTATATACAACATTCCTATAACCAAGCAGTGCATGCATCAACACAACATTCACCATTCGAGAGATGCTTTGGTTACTTGCCAAAGGACCCTTTAGACATGGTCTTTGGAAGGGAGGATGGCTCCAGTGGATGTAATGATAAAGACAAAACTCAACAGTTCAATTAGCAAATCAAAATGATTCACCAAGCAGTGCAAGAACAGTTGGAAAAGAGTCAAGCCCGTTACAAGGCTTGACATGATAAACACCGAGTTGACCATGAATTCTAATTGGGTGACAAGGTGTGGTTCCACATCAGCAAAGACAGGATGAAGGGAGAAGGAAAGAACTTGCAGCCAATATAGTATGGACCATTCACCATATTGGAGAATATTGGGAACAATGTCTTTTGTCTTGACTTACCAATATATATGCAAATCTACTCAGTAGTGAATGTTGAGAACCTAAAGCTATATGAACCTCCTTTGATCATGGAGACTGGTGAGGTGGGCACAGTTCCTACTGTCGACAATTTTGCGCCTGAATATCTCGATGAGTTGCCCGAAGACATCATCCTTGACAGAAGAACCAAGGATTCATGGCGAGGCGATGTAGAGTACCTTTGAGTTGGATTCAAGGGAATGCATCCCAGCAACACCAGATGGCTGGAGAAAGAGAAAGTGATGGAACACTACCCTCACATACCAATTGACTAATGAAAAGCTTTTGGTGGTCCAAAAGCTCCTCAATGGGGAGGATTTATCTAGGTGGATCTTTAGATACAATGGCATGGAAAAAATCAGAGATCAAAGTGATCGGTATGTAGTCAACCTAGGACCAGAACAGAGATCTCATTGTTCTGATTCCAATAGTGCAAATGGTATTTCAATCCAAGTCTGGATGATGAAGTTATTGGAAAAAGAAGAGGTTCTTCAATCCTTAAGAAAAAGAGGACTTTCCTTTAGAAATGGGTCTTAAAGCCTTAAAGGAAAATCACAATCGGAGGTCACATGAGAGCAGACTTAAGCGTTGGACCATGGAACCCTTGATCACTGATCTTTGATTAGATTGAATCGGTGGGGATCGGAGCAATCGCAATCGGTGGTCATATATTATATATATATTATATATATATATATATATATATATATTATATATATATAATATGTATATATATATGATATATATATATATATGTATATATATATATATATATGTAGTATATATATATGTTATATTATGTAAATATATATTATATTATATGTTTATATATATCATATATATTGTTATTTTTTTTTTTTTATATATATATATATAATTATATGTATATAGTATATATATATATACTATATATATATATATATGTATATATATATATATATAATATATTATATGTATATATATATATATATATATATATATATGTATATATATATATTATATATGTGTATATATATTATGTATATATATATATATGTATATATATATATCTATCTATTATATATTATATATATGTATTATTATATATATATATATATCTATATATATATATATATATATATATATATATATATATATATATACATATGTATATATATATATATATATATGTATTATTATATATATTATATATATTTATATTATATTTTATATATTATATATATATATATATATATTATTATATATATATCGGCGATCAGGCAGTCGGATTGGCGATACACCCACCAGCAGAACCATTATCAGGGCGATATATGAGCGGGGCCGACGCGATTGGCTGACATCGATATCGGAATCAGTGATCGGCAGTCGGCCCTTCCCCGTGACAGGACCTATGAACCAGAGAAACACCGATTGCGACTTTAGCGTGGACCCTATATAGGTTATATGCCCGATTTAATAATATTTGAAATCCGGGTAAACAATTTTGGTGGATTTCTTAGTGTATTCAGGGATTTTTGAAGTCTTATCATTTTAAGCGATAAGAGGCCATTTCTAGGGAATGGTTGCGTCCACCAATACTTCCACTCTACCAACGTCTCTGATTAACCAGGCAAGCTCTGATTTAAAGGGGATCTTGTCTGAAAATCCATTATAAAAGGGATCAATGGAAGAGCACGAGGAGGAGGCGTGTTTTTTTTGGTTGCACCATGCTATTTCGTAGAGGCAGAGAGCATCTATTGAGCTATTTTGAACAGTTACACGACTCCATCCCTCTTCTATTGTTGTGGGAAGCTTTGGTGTTGCACACCACTCCATCTCAGGCATTCATTTCATAGCCATCAAGCAGATTGGAGGTATAAGCCTCTTTATGGATAGATTGATAATTGTGACTCTGTTTAATCATGCCATTTAATAAGAAACACCTCCCCATTATTGAACTGGGCCCAGAGAAGTAGTCTAAATTGGACAAACTCCATTATCAAGCCTTAGTGTTCTCTTTTTGTGCCTTTTATGTGTTTTCTTCTTTTCATATGTGCAAATTTATGTGTTAATCTTCAATTTTATATGTAATTCTTTTCCATACATCTATAAGCGAAAACATCCTGGATCAATGGGTGCATCTGTTCTATCATACCCTGGATATCATACCCATGAATTGGTATATTGAGACGGAGCTCCACCATGGCACTAGCGAATGGGATATCTTGTGCGGAGGATTCCTATTAACCTTCACGTTTGAAGATCAATGGTGGGATACTGTTGATGATGTGCTACAAGCAGTAAAAGAAGCTATCTTCGACATACCCCAGGAGCCAATGGAAGTGCTTTAGCTGGAATGGGTGACCCAGCTGAGCTGCACGCTGGAGTGTTACAATGTAAATATTGAGGAGGATGATGAGGATCCATGGAAAATTAACATTCAAGAAACTGAAGGTTGTCGCAAGGTTTGACGACCATTGGTTGAAGATCCTGACATCATTGCATTGCAAAAAAAAAAGAAGGTAAACATTAGGATGGAGGCTGAACCAAAGTATGAAATGCTCGATGATTATTTGGATGATGCCACAGTGGATAAGGTTGTTGAGTTACTCCGTGAGTACCAAGACTTATTCCCGACCAAGATTACATACCTAAAAGGGATAGTTGGCAACTTAGGGATGATGAAAATCACCCTAAAACCCAATGCAAAGCCAGTCAAGTAGAGGCCTTACTGTTTGAATCCGAAATATAAGGAAAATGTCTGTGTAGAACTAGACAAAATCCTTATAGTCAGAATTATTGAGCCGGTGGAAGAATCTGACTAGGTGAGCCCTATGATAGTGTAGGAGAAAACGTAGAAGGGAGAGATAAGAATATGCGTGGACCTTAGGATGTTGAATGACACCTGTGTGCACGACCCATTCCTGACACAATTCACAGATGAAGTATTGGAAAATGTTGGTGAACAAGAAACATGCTCTTTCACAGATGGGTTCTCAGGGTACCACCAGATCAAAATCGTGCTAGAAGACAGTAGCAAGATGACCTTCGCAACAGAATGGGTCTGCTTTCAATACACCGTTATGCCATTTGGCTTGAAGAACGTGGCAGCCATCTTTTCGTGTGTCGTTGTTGCCACATTCAAAGAATACATACAAAATTTCCTGGAGGTCTATCTAGATGATTTGACTATCTTGGATTGGTTAAGCACCACATAGCAAGCTTACGCTTGATGCTGGATACTTGCCGATGACACCAGATTGTGCTGAACCTTAAAAAGTGCACATTCCTTGTTCCCTTTGGGAACCTGTTGGGACATGTGGTTTACAAACAAGGACTGATGGTGTACCCCACGAAGATTGCAGTGATTCTAAACTTGGAAGCACCGTGAAGTTTTAAATAGCTACACGCTACCTTGGGACACACAGGGTTCTACAGGAACTTCATCAAAAGCTATGCCCAAATCACCATGCCGATGGAGAAACTATTGAAAAAGGATGTCACATTTTTTTGGAATTATGATTACATGAAGAGCCTGGATGTCCTAAACTAGAAATTGGCCTTCGCTCCAATCCTGGTCTTCCCAAAATGGGATATGGATTTTCATGTCCATGTTGATGATTCATGTGTCATGCTAGGAGCAGTGCTCACACAAGAGGGGGGAGAGGGCTTGGATCACCCTATCACATTTTCAAGTCATAGATTTTCCAAAGTTGAGAAGAACTATTCCACAACCAAGCGTGAGGGGTTGGCGATGGTGTATGCGCTCGAAAAATACCGGCACTATTTGCTAGGAGGACATTTCAAGATGTATACAGACCACTCCACGCTAAAGTACTTGGTCAGAACCCTGTGTTGGGGGGGAACATATGTAGGTGGGTCTTGTTGTTCCAAGAATATGACTTTGAAGTCGTGGTGAAACCTGGATGCCTGAACGCAAGACCAGATCACTTGTCGCATATTGAGACGGGCGAAGAACATACTAACTTGGAGGAAGGATTACCTGACACACAGCTCTTTGCTGTGCGCATCGCGGATGGGCACTTCAAAGATATTTTCCACTTTCTAATGACATGGACTGCACCGAAGGAATACTCTGTCCAACAAAAGAAGGAATTGGTGGTGCACGTGGTAGATTTTTTTGTCATCTCGGGGCACCTATACAAAATGGGAAATGATGAGATATTGCGAAGGTACGTACCTGAATTTGAATGAAGTTAGATCCTCATGGAAGCACATGGGGGCGCTGCAGGAGGGCACTATGTAGGATGAGCGATTGCACAAAAGATTCTTCGTGCAGGGTTGTGGTGGCCAACCCTTCACCAAGATTCAAAAGCACATTGTAAGGCCTACAATATATGTCAAAGGACCGGAAAACCATCGCGGAGGGATGAGATGCCATTGAATCCACAAATGACACTGTAGCCATTCGAGAAATGGGCAATCGAATTTGTGGGACCTATCAAACCTCAGGGAAAGACGGGCGTGCGCTACATCATCACCGCAGTGGAGTACGTGGCAGGTTGGGTAGAAGCATAGCTGGTCAAAGATAGCACGACTGCTACGGCTGCAAAGTTTTTGTTTGAAAATGTGTTGACCCAATTTGGATTTTTGAAAATCTTAATGAGTGATCATGGAACACGTTTCCTAAATGAAACCATCAACACATAAGAGTTTTAGGTGTATTATCAAAAAAGTACACCGTATCACCCATAAGCCAATGGGATAGTAGAAGCCTTCAACAAAATACTAGAGACTGCGCTAACCAAAGTGTGAAATGTGCAGCGAAGCGATTGGGACCTATGTGTACCCATATTACTATGGGCTTATAGGACAACGTGCAAGAAACTGACAATACAAACACCTTTTCGATTAGTTTATGGAGTGGAAGTTGTCATACCAATGGAATATATCGTACCTAGTCTACGCATAGCAATGCTCACAGGGATGACGAACTGCGAAGCTCTAGAGGAAAGGCTCGCACAATTAGAAGAACTTGAAGAGGAATGATTCTTGGCTGGTTTTCATCAGCAAGTACAAAAGCAGCGTGAAAAGTCCTAGCATGATCGTCATATTAATTTGCGCACATTCAAGGTAAATGACTTAGTGCTTCTGTATGACAGTAAGTTTGAAAAATTTCCGGGAAAATTCAGAATGCATTGGCTGGGACCATACATGGTTAAGGTCACAGACGGAGGTGCGGTCCAGCTAGTCAAATTAAATGGAGAACCCTTCCCAGGCAAAGTGAATGGCAGCCACTTGAAGCCCTACATGGGTGGGTCGTCTATCTGACTAGCTGGCAGAAGCATAGTCTTCACTCTCCAAGGAGCTAGACAAAGGCACGAGACTATAAACATATGCATTAGATATTGGTACAGATGTATGGAAGCAGTTCATATACAGAGATCTTGGAACAACAGGATGCAGAAGATTCAGCAAGCAGCAGCTTAGTGCCCTACTAACCTCAGCATAGTTCGAGAACAGTTGGAGGGACTCCGTGCAAAGATCGCCTGACCGACCGAGTGACTTGGGGAAAGTCACGAAGTTTGTGTTGGGGCGATGTTGGGCATGGAATCCCCCCAAGGCATGTTTTGGGGCTCAAAGCCCAAGTTTGACCCGATATTGTTGTAAAGACTTTGCAAATTGCGGGCACGGAGCGCGAAATGTATGATAGAGTCACAGGGTTGTCTGCCCTAGTCTTGTAATGTAATGTCGGCCTACCCGTGGTCCGCAGACCATGGGATTGTATAAATAGAGTTAGGCTCTAAGTGTAAAAGAGAGCATAGCGGAGTAGTAGAGAGAATAAAGAGTCTAAGTATCTAAGTGTGTATTTGGGTCTTAGGGTAGGAGAAGGCTCTGCAGCTGAGTACACAGAGGCATAGTAGTCCGTAGCTAAGTGCGCAGACCCCTCCAGCTGAGTGCACAGGGTGGAGTTGAGTATGTAACTAAAGAAGAAATTAATAAAGAGAATTTTTGCTACCAATTTGTGTATCTGTTCTTGGGTTAATGCATGTTTGATATAAATTGTAAATATACTATTTATTTACTCCGCGCACTTGTATGAATGATTTATATTGTTAAGTATAACTTAAAGAATTCAAGTAAGCTAAGTTAATCAAATAATAATGGAATATCAGTGAAGTCTTGGATAATAACGTAGAAGCACAGCGTTTAGCCCTTGAGTAGGGCTGCACAAAGGCAACATCTCAGGCTGCGAGGTACAGGAAAGTGCGTGTAGCGACGTGCATGCAGGGTTGAACCACAGACCACTTGAACTGATCAGACATCTCCAGGGTGCGGAAACCTTGTTCTAGCACCCTCCCATACTACTTTGAGTGAGAAATCAGTTCGCGCTCCGCAGACTGTTGCCGAAAGGGCCAGTAGTACTAGGATTTGTTTGGCTAAATCACCTCTGAACCTTGGTCAGGCCCCAACATGTTATACAATTATATGTTACGGAGCAATGGAACACATAAATATTGTAGAAATATAAACACATAAAACGCATAAAACAAGAGAGACACAGATATATGTGGTTCACCCAGTTTGGGCTACGTCCACCCTGAACATCCAATCCTTCCTTTCTATTATCCACCAAAATGAAGAGACACAACCTATAGTAGATCCATTGTAATATCCTCAGTTTTCTCTCACAGTCTCACATCTCTGCTTCTCGCTTGAAGAATACACATCTATTACACAGCCTCAAATACAATGCCCTCATACAAAGAGAGGGGTTGCCTTCTAGGGAAAAAAACCGTAAACTAAACATAAGTTCTACCATCAGATTATCCACCTAATGAATCGCCTAGTTTGACAAGAAATTACTATATTTTACAAGGAAATTTTACATCTATTTTTAGCTTTGGGGTTGCTACCCCCAAACCCCTGCCGAGAGACCGCTAGCCCCTAGACCCCGTTGCCGGGGGGGATCGGTCCCCCCGAACCCCCGCGGGGGGAACAAGTCCCCCTACACCCCCCCGCATGGAGGGCTATACAAACTTCCTAGGGTATACATCCGACTGAAACAAAGACCTCTGAACAATCATGATCCACACTCAACACAACAAGCCAACAGAGCTAGGAAAGGAAAAGAAAGCAAAGGAAAGGAAGGTAAGAAAGGAACAATGAAAAGAAAGCAGGATCAAGTAGCTTCAACAGGAATACTTGCAAGTAACATTTTACATGTGTGATTTTCTAACTTGTTTGGACATGCATGGCTTTGCATGTTGGTGTATGGTTCTCTTGATATCGGTGGCATGGTTTTTCTAGGTTATGATGGTGGATTTCAACCTAGACTAGCCTTTTTCTAGATGCCATGGTATGTTGGGATGTTTATTTCAGTTTTTGAGCTTTGGAATTTTTGGATGGATTTTAGAATCTAGGGTGAAGGTGGTCTCAAGGTTCATTTCCAAAAGGCCTAGGAATCCCTTGATCGGTTTTAGCAGGATACATGGTAAAGCCTGAGGGAGCAGTCTCGGTTTAGGGACTAGTGATCTAGGTTTGGATTGCGGTAAAGTCTAAGATACAAGGAGGTGAAAAATTCCTCAAGGATAGTGATGGATTTCAGATGGCATTCCAAGTTTTGTTTGGTTGTGATTAGAGCACTGATTTCTAGATTACCTTGGTTGTTCTATGAGTTCTCGTATTTATGCTTGGAATATGGCATGAGGGTGATTTGCTGAAAGAGAGATTTGGTTCAGCCATGCCTATGGTTAGGTGGTATGTGGAAGTCCTGAACCTGATCAGATTTTCCTATGATTAATGAAATCTAAGTTCTCTTACTTTTGGACTAATTTAAATGTGTATTTTGTTAGGTTCCTATACCAATAGGAGTCATAATTTTGATTTACTAAGGTTAAGCCTTGTAATATTGTACATACCTTTGCTTTTTGCAAATGTTTTCTATATTAAAAAATTAAAAAATGTAAAGAGGGTATGTCCTAAAAAAATAATCAAAGGACAAAAAGAATGAAAGTAGGTCACAAAAAAATGGAAAATATGAACCCCAAGAAAACAAAAATACCATGAAAGTGTGCAAGTCAAAATTCCACTACTATTTACCTTTTATGCTCATTGAATGATTGTGTGTAGCTTGTTACTTATGCCACAATCCATGAATAGCCAAAATGTTTAAACTTGGCTATTTCATGTTTTCAATTTCATGTCTATAGATAGAGAATAAAATCTGGCCAAACAGTGTAATCTTGGCAGATAATTAGATAAGTAGAGTAAATAAAAGGAGCTCAATTGTGTAAACTGAGCCGTTGGATGAAATAAGGTTTGATTTAGATAGTTTTCTATGTAAAGAAAAGAAAATATTGATAAGGGTTTTCTAGCTTAAATGCACCCTAATAAAGTGAAAAAAAATGGTAGAATGAGTAGATGGGTAAGTAGAAGAAAGGTTGTAGAAGTATGGTGATTGATTAAACAAAAAGCATATTTATCATTTTCCATCATATGATCCAAATATGGATGGACAATAAAGCATGTAAATGGAGTTCAAAGTCAATTAATTAACTTCCCCCATTCATTTCACCTCTCCACTTAACTAATTTCCCATAATAAATTTGAAAGTACTAAAAAACCTTTAAGTCAAAGAGGCTTGAAGCATTTCTCTGACTTTTGGAGGGACTGGACCCTCAGCTCAAAGACTTATTGATACCAAGAACTAGATTTCCCTCATAAAATTCATCCCCCCCATCAGTTCATTCTTTTTTTGGTAGGTAAGCACCCACGGGGGAATTGAACCAGTGACCTATCACAAGGAGTGCCTTAACAATGCACCCATTCACCGTCAATCCAAAGCTTCATGGTCTCCCCCATCAGTTCATTCATTTTCCTAATAATACTCATTTTCCTAAGGGTAAAACACTTTTTGCCTAGGAAAAACACTTTTCCCATGTAAAGCACTTTTCCCCATATAAAGCACTTTCATACCATAAACCCACGAAAATGCTTTACCCTAAGTATTAATGTCAATATGTGAAAAATGTGTAATTCACAAAAAAGAATTGTACTTAGTATTTTTCCCCTTTTTGCCCATTTTTCATATTAATTACTAACTTTTATTAATATACACAAAATCCCTGAAAAACCCAATTTCCATATATATTTAATTCCCGTGTATAAATTAGCCCTACCCGTTAGTTTAATTATAAACTATATTACTACCCATATCCCACAAAAATAAATAACCCCGCCTTAGCCCTTAATCGCACATTAAAGCACCCCGATGAGATTAAACTCTAAATTAATCTCATACCGCCATAATTAAATGCCCGCTGGACCCCCCACTAGCCTCCACATAGCTTCTCCACCCGATCATCGTGTGATCATTCCCCTCTTCATCTGGCGGCCCTTATCCATATCGGGCCAACCCGACGTCCACCCTTTACCCACCTGATAAAGTGGTTTCTCCCCTAGCCCCCGGTGCTATGTGTCATTTGATGAATGGAATTGGGCAGCCCCTCCCGAATACCACCAAGCGCCCAAAAGTGGTGTGATATAAAACATTTACCGCCCTCCCGCTATGCAAAAAATCAACCACTATTCACCCCATACCCACCAAAACTAACTTTTTACGTATAAAAGCCAAAAAGCACCAAATTGCTTGTTTTCACTGACATTTCAACTGCAAGCCCTAGTATGCATGCATGACACCTGCAAACATTGAAGCCATCAACCCACGTACAATTTTGCTCCAAAGGCACTACAGGCAACCCAATTGGCCTTGCAGCCTATACAAATCCCATTCAACCACTTGCAGTCGCCAGCCACCCTACTCAAAACGAATTCACCCTAGTTCCAGGTATTTAAACCAAAATTCACCAAATACCTTGTCAATTTCGAAAGTAACCAGCTGCTGAGTGTTTTAGTTAAGATAAAAATTAATTAAAAACTACACACCTTGCTGAAACACCATTGCCCTAAATACTGCAAATTACCCTTCCCCATTACTCAAATCCACAAGAACTGAGAATGGTGGCCCCTATTGCTATGGATGTGAGACCCATCTCCATGCCCCATTTGGACCTAGACCACCTTCCCTTAGCTGATAGAGATTTCCAGATAAAAGATACCATTGTTATAGAGCTCCTTCTCAAAATACATTTCCAAAGTAGGGACAAGTTCCTGAACCATGTTGATGAAATTGTCCTTTGGGAGTCAAATTTGCCCAAGTACCAGTTCCCCCAAGTCCACATTTTTCCTAAAATTATACATATGTGTTATGCTTTCTACGCCCCCAGTCACAAAACCATCATGTCTCATGACCAGAAAATCCTTTTCGCCATCACTCCTGAGTCTATCAATGAGATGTTGCAGCTCCAACCAGGGCCAAACCTAACTCCCCTCTCAATTGGAGACCTATTAGACTTACATCGCAAACTCAACTCTGCAATATCGGCCCAATTGATCCAAACCTTCATCATAGAAGAGAAGTACACCCCCAAAGACCCCCCTTCATATGTAGCAACTATATTATCTCCTTGGGGCCAAAGTATTGTATCCATGATATCTTGTGTTTTGGGTTACTCCACTAGTGAGTACATTGATGAAATCATCCTAGCTTTCATGTCCATCTATACCCCAAGACAACCTCCTACAACTATTTATGACTTTGCCACATTCATAGCTGACAAAATGCATGAGAAGTTCACAAGAATGGGAAATGAAAGGGTTTTCAAGTACTACTCAGTTCTATACCATATGTTTTCATATTATCAATCAGAGAAATTCCCATTCACCCTTCAAAAGCTGGACACCAAGGGTCAGCCTAGGTCAGTCATATTTTGGACCCCAGTGATCCACTGGTACCAATATCCATACTCTTACTCTAATTTTATTGATTTATTTGTACACCCAGCCATGAAAATGTTGACTTGATGCCCTCCTCCAAGGACCAGTCCAGAAATAAAAAAGGGTCCTCCAATTATCTAAACAGACCAAAGTTGGTGACTGGTGCCTTTACCAGAACCACACAGAGATCAGGATATATGGTTGCATGCTTGCACCATACAAATTGCAAAGATACCTCCCTATGAGTTTGTTTGCTTTAGAATATTACAGGAAAATCATCAATGCAAATGAGATAAATTTTGTAAATGCCAAGAAGAAGGCCAATTTCAAAATAAAAGACCAACTAGGCCCCTTCATATACACCTCTAGAGAGGTTGGCCAAGATGCAAACCTAATATTACAAAGGATGAAGTTCCAAAGAAGTTTTGTCTGGAGATACGATCCTTTGGAATTCATCACAAAGAAAAGAAAAAAGGTCAAGCTAGGACCTTTCATTCACCATCCCATACCTGAGATAGAAGCTTATGCAAATCAAAAAGAATGGGTGGAAGGTACCCTAGCAGACCAGGACAACACGAGAGTAGATATTGAGAATGCTCTTATTGATTCAGAAAAGAAGCTTGATGACAACTCTTTTATGTAGGTACCAGAAAAACCAAAAACTACCATGAGTACTCCTCTAGTCATGCAGACTCCTAAAAATGAGGAGAAGGCCCCAAAAAGAAACAAAGAAGCAGCTTCCACCTCAGGGATGGCCACCTCCAATTTACAGCAGGAATCAAACAGGAGGCAAAGGCTAAATCTAGCCTCTGAGTAGGAATACACTGAAGGCTCAGCTGAGATCACTAATACAGAAGCAGAAATAAGCAGGCATGCCACTCCATCTGTAGGCATACACGAGCCTTCCACTTCACAAACACAGATATTGGAAAGGCAACTCAATGTGGAAGTATCTTCCTTCAGAATGCCTGCAGAAAAAGACCAAGACATCAAGGAAAGATATGAAGAAATCAAGGCTAGAAATGAGAGGCTCAAAGCCCAAACTTATGCTAAATACCTGAAACTCACCCCTACCAATCAAACAAGCCTAATGCCAGCCTTTGGCATTAAGGATGTTATGAAACCAACCCACAAAAAGATAGAAAAGATAGATCAACACCTTAGAATTCAGCCTCTTCGAGGGGGAAACCTCCTTTACATTACACAAATGAATAATTATTTGATGATTCAAATGACAAAACCTCCTTTCTATATATAGGAGTCTAAGGAGTCACAATATAGCCAAGCCAACCTAACAATCATAATATAAAGGCACAAAAATAAAAATAGAGGGATTCTATGGGGCACAATAATAATAATCTGGGGATAATAGGGGCACAAGAATATTAATAAGGGATACAACGACAATAGTAACAGGGGAATCACTAGTATTATAGGGACCTAACATGCCCCTCTCCTTCAAAAAAATTTTGTCCTCAAAGGAGGTTGCCCCCTCGAAGAGGTTGAATTATAAGGCGTTCATCTATCTTTTCTATCTTTTTTTTAGCTAGTTTGATAACAAAGGAGGGGAATCTTCAGATGACCTTCGTGAAGCCTACAACTCAATAGCCAAGAATAGCCTCAGATTTCAAGAAAATAGATTTTGAAGTGCTAGCAAGGGATATCCATCCCATAGACTAGATTGAGCTACACAAGCAAACAGGGAAGATGATATACTCCACTTTGACTGGAAAGGCCATAGCCGCCAACCAGCTACAAAACTCTTTGAAAAATATCTCGGCTCAATTCCAGTTAGAGAAGACCTCCTCACATGCCAAGGGCACCAGGATCAAGTCCTTAGAGGACTTAGTAATTGAATTGGGACACGATCCCAAGGATGTAAAATTTGTAGAACAACTTATTAAAAAGAAGAATGATGACATAGTTGCATTGAAAAAAAAGCTAAAGATACCCCAGCTACCTCATCTACAAACAATAGAGGTTATAGAAGCCCAGCAAGGACATGAAGAACTCATGGACTTAGTCCTGAAGCTGAATAATCAACTCAAGGAGACAGAGAAGGAGTTGGACACTTTAATTCAATCGAAGCAAAGTGACTTGGTCACAACTTCCAGAACTGTCATCCCCACAGTATCCACAGTAGTTCCTTCTACCCTAGCATCATCACTGGAACCTACAGTTCCATTTACAACGACCTTGCCAGCAACAACGGAATCTACTACAACAACAAGAACACCAAGGCACAAAGCAACATAATTGGTGAAATCCATGGAAGATATGTCTATCTAGGCTACAAAGATGAAAAGATTGAAGGAAAAGGTGGCAAATCTAGAAACTGATTGTAAACTTGCACAGCTAAAGAAGAAACACAAAGGGCCCAGAGAATGGGTGAGAGGATCAAAATCCTAGAAAAGGATTTAACACTTGAGAAGCCACTTGGACAAACCAAAGAAATGATGTGGGCCAATATCATTGACTCTGTCAATGATATTTGGTCATCAATCCAAGTTATTTTTGAGAAAACAAAGCTAGTGAAGGTAGCTACTGAAGTTATCCAAAAAGTAAGCAGGAATTGGGAAATAAGCTTGAGGATGCAAATAGATTCATCCATTTCCTCAATATCAAAAACAGATATGAGCTATAGGAGCTGAAAATTGAAGACATAACTACCACCATTTTATAAATAAGAAAGGTCCTTTGAAAAATGAACCTTATGCTTAATTTGGAATAAAAGTGCAACAATATGCAAGTATCCATTGATAGGTTCATGGATAAATTTCAGATTTTGAGGGAGAAAGGTCTGCCCAGTCCTATGGTCATTAATGAAAAAATCATGACACAGTCAGACTATGGGGATAGACTTAGAAAATTGGCTAAGGATCAAGCCAATTCCTCATCAATTAAAGCCTTGGCAATAGGCAAAGTATTATATGACACATTTGAGAACTTGTTTTTCCTTGAGCATGAGGTAAAACATTTGTTCCTCATCAAGCCCAATTTTGTAAAGTATACTGAGGCTGATGAGATTTATAGGAGGATGATAAATGTGAAATTACCAGATGCACATTGGTGGGAAACTGTGACTGACTTACTGTGATAAATTAACAGCTAAAAGTTACCACACTGTAAATATGAAGGTAGCAAGATGAAATAGGTAAAGACAACATAACAGGGTCAAAGAGTATCAAATGAAAGATCAAAGTAAAGAAGACTCCAACGTGAAAATACCACAACTATCAACCAACATAAAGGGCTACATCTCAACCATAAAGGCCAGCACAACCATAATTAAAGGGACAACAAGAAACAATTCATTAGTTGTCTCTATCTTCTTGCTAGAAGATATTTGTATTTCCTAGAATAAATCTCAAGTTGTTTTGAGATATTTTGTAATAAGTTTTTGTATAAATACTTCACAATTCGAAGTATGTAGTGTTGATTCCAAAAACATTTCTATAGAATATTTCTCTCGAATCAGAAATTCTATTGTATCAATGACTGGATTGGCTTACTGGATGAAGGAATAAAGATCAGACATTTTACAGGATTCTTATGTAAAGCGAAATACAAATAAGTATTCTCTCATGTTCAATGTTGTTTTCTTTCAAGTTTTCCATAATCTTTATGTATCTCTAAAATCTTAATGTTATAACATGGAATGATATTTCAGAAATCGCTTAAATGCACTCTGTCTTGACTGTTATGCATTATTATATGTTTTCTTCACAAATCTAAGTTAAGGAATTCTTGATTGCTCCTTAGTTTAGGTGATTTCTTGTGATTAGTAGTAAAGGATTCTTAATTGCCCTTTGTTCATGATTATCCTATGTTCTCCATTCTGATCTCGGTCTAAGGATTCTTGAGTGCCCTTTCACCCTGGTTAGAATTACTTCACCCATTAGGCCTAAAGATTTGCAATTGCTCTGCTAGCCTGTTGTGTGAACATTCCCTTTAATGAATTGGTCTAGTCCTCCTATCCATTTGTTGACTCCATAGCCCAATGGCTAGAAGACCTAGCTTTATCCATCTACTCTAAGAATTCCACCACCCAACTTCCAAATCAAAACCAAAACCCCAAAGAACAGTAAGAACTAGCCTAAAATCCCATAAGAACAAAGTTAAATTATATAGAGAGAGCCCTCTCTGAGTCATAGGTTGGCTAGAGCCTATACTTAAAAGATTGGTTTGTGGTTACCCCAGTTTGTTCCTTCTTCTAATAATTTCTAAAGAAAATGCAGAGTGATAACATAGTGGCGACCACACTGGGGATATCAAATCATCAATCTTAATAAACCTTTAAGAAAAATTTAAATCTTTCTTTCAAGCCTCTTAAAGAGTTTATTAGAAGTTATTTACAAAATCTCACAAAAAGAAAGTAATTAGAAAAAGCTTGAAATTCTGTCTTCAAGGAGAACTCACTACACTAGGGCTAATCCAGATCCAAACCCTACCCCAGTAGTTTATAATCCCAACCTGATTTCGAGAAGACCCAAAAGAGACGAAAGTTCAGTCAGTCAAACACCTTTAATCAAAGCCGATTTGTTCCTTGATGAGTGGTTGTTTTTAGAAGACCTTCCCTTTGACGTGCCATTTGATCTTTCCCTATTTAGAACAAGGTATGAAAGTGCACTTGATGAAATTGTTCTAGATCTAGAGTTTATTGCAGACCTTAAAGTCCAAAAGGCTAATCAGTCAATTGATCAATATATTCTAAATTCCCCACAATCATCCCTTACTACTGCTAGGAACCTTGAGCTTTTTGAACCAATATCCACTACTCTTAGTTCACGATTATTCCCTTCAACCTCTGAAGTTCATTCCCCACCTCCATTCATACGCTCACTCCCTTACCAACCTATCATATCCTAGGTACCACCTGTTGGTCCTAGTTCATCCTCCACTACTGCATCATCTTCCGGTGCCTTAGCCCCACATTTTATCCCATCCCAGCTTATAGCCATGGCAAATAGATATGCTCCCCTCATCTTACATGCCCCACTTGGTGCCATGCCAGCTGACTACTAGAGTAAAATCGTCGAATTTGATGGTGTAGGACACTACAATGCACAACACCATGTTAATAAAATGACATACTACTTTGAACTTCATGAAATTGATATTGTGGATGTCCAAATGAGATTATTCACTCAGACTCTAGCTAGTGATGTTAGAAAATGGTTTAGATCACTTCCTGATAATAGTATTGATAGTTTAGAAGTATTTCAACAGTAATTTTTTAATATATGGGAAAAGAAAAAGAATCCTCTACAGATCCTTTCTGAATATGAAAATATTAAGAGAGGACCCAGTGAAACTGTTCAAGGTTACTCCACTAGATTTAATAATATATACAATACAATTCTAGTTAATCTTAGGGTCCCACTTGACTTAGCATTAATAAAGTTCCCTGATGGTTTTGACACAGACATGGCATTCCAGCTCAGGGAAAGAAACCCCCAACCCTAGAAGATATGCAAAGTGTAGCAGTAAGTGTAGAGGCCAATTTATTAGCTAAAAGAGCTAGACTTAGGAATGAAAGAAGAGGATCAACTAAAGATGATCCTTCACCCTCCGACATTAAAAAAGAAAGCTTAGCAAAAGGCATGGAAAATTTAATGGATAGAATAGATAATATAGATAGGAAACCCAAGTGGGATAATCAACAGGCACATCCAGTTAGAAACCCAAACTTTAGGAAAAAAAACCAAAATACTGGAAAAAATGGACCTGATCAGAATATAAGACCTCCTTTCCAGGAAAATTATGCAGAAACATCCCATCCTGAGGACCCAGAGCACGACACACAGATTAACCTGATGGGATTAGATGATGAAGGTACTGTTTTTCTAACCCAAGATGATCAGGAATTGCATATGCTGCAGTAATTGCAAATCCAGTCTAGAGAGTCTTTTGACTATAAACAAGGTTATGATTCTGCCATATTTGAAGTACAATAGCTGTATAACCTAAGGAGTAAAAATAATTCTAATATCTCAGACCAAACCAAGAAAACAGTGCTAAATCAACCAAAGAAAATTAAAGAATCCTCGATTTCTAAAGTCCTCCAAATTTTCCCCAGACAAAACCAGAATTCTTCTGGTCCTACCATTGAAGATATTACCCCTAATCAACCTTCTGATGATTAACCATCTTCTTGAACTTCCCCTGAAAGACTAGTGGACACACCTCAAAATACTAGATTTGAAAATTCACAAAAAGAAGTCCCCAATAAAGGAAAATAAGACCATCCCACCCAAAACCCTATTGTCGAAAGTATAAACCCTCAAACAGAGAAAGCCCCTTTTCCTTTTAATTTTGGAGTAGAGATAGCTAAGATAAATATTTCAGTCCCTTTGACAGAATTAATCAAGAATGAAACCTATAAAACACAGATAAACAAGACCCTGAACCTTGCTGAGAATGAATATTCAACTTGTTTGATGACCAACCTGAACTTATATTTGGTCTAGATGTCAATGGTAAACCATTAGAAGGAGGGATACCACCTTTCTATATTGGCCTTAGCATCCATGACAAAATTCTTCATAATGCAATGTTGGATTCTAGTGCCTCCCACAACTTAATGCCCAAATCAGTAATGGAAAAATTGAACCTAGACATTACAAGACCTTACAAGGACTTATTTTCATTTGACTCAAGTCAAGTAAAGTGTCTGGGGTTGATTAAAGACCTCTATGTTACCTTAGTTCAATATCCTATCAAGAGCATCCTTATGGACAATGTAGTTGCTGACATCCCATCGAAGTATGGCATGCTGTTATCCAGGTCATGGGGAGCCAAACTTCAGGGATCTCTTCAACTTGATATGTCATATGCAACAATTTCTATTTTTGGACAACCCAAGAAGCTATACTAATGAAATACATGGTGAGTAGCCAGGATCGGCCTCAAAACTTTCCCATCTACTCTGTACATTCAGAAATTGATTCTTTTATTTTTTATAATACTAATGAAACACAAGGAACACTTTTAGACAATATTGATACAAAACCAAAAGAAATTGCAGTTTCAAAACAAAAGGAAACTCTCCAAACTTTAGAACTTTCCACTAAACAAGGTAGTCAAGCAGAGGAAAAATTGGTGGAAATAGATGATACGAATTATGAACATGAGATATTGTGGCATCTTGAGTTTGGTGGGTCAGTAAATAGGTTTGGAGCAGGAGCAGGAGTTTGGATATACAATCTAGAGAATGATTATTTAGAAGGCCATGCATACATACTAAATTTTAAATGTACTAACAATATGGTTGAGTATGAAGCACTACTTTTAGGTCTTAAATTAGTTAGGAAGCTAGGATCTATAAGAGTTTATGTTATGGGAGACTCTAAATTAGTGATAAAACAAATTAATGTTGTATATATGACCAAAGATCTAGATTAAGTTGTTACAGAGGAACCATTTTAGAAATACTAAACACTTTCTTAGAAACTAAAGTTGTTGTAATTCCTAGAAAACATAACATGCAGGCTCATAGTTTAGCAATGTTTGCCAGCACCTGCAAGTTACCCTTGCAGCCTAACTATTAGTACACTACTAAAGTAAGGCACATGCTCGCAATCCTAGATAATTTGAAGAACTGGCAAATATTTGCTGATGACAAACAAATAAACAACTTTTTGATTTCAGAACAAGAATTTGTGAATAGCTACATAGATACTAACACATCAATAGACCTTAACACAAAAGATAAAATAGAAATTAACGAGATAGAAGGTGAAGAAATATATAGATAGATTCCATCCCACTAAATTCACAAAATCAGATGTAGAAAACCTAGAACAAGTTGAGATTGATGAGATAATTAACAAAGACACTGAAGTAATTAATCTCAAGGACAATTTCTTACCCAAGGGATTAACCCCTTTGGAAGACTTGTTTGATTCAAATGATGTCCCTAGAAAGCCCAAAATGGAACCTTTGAAATATGATATGGAGGAGTGTAATATTGGCACTAATGAGAATGCAAAGTTTATCAAATTTTCTAAATCATTACCTCCCACTGAAAGAGTAAAATACATTGAGTTATTAAAAAAATTTCAGGATGTATTTTCTTGGAGTTATGAGGATCTCAAGTCCTATGACACCAGCATCATACAACACACAATCCCTATAAAAGAAAATCAAAAACCTTTGAGACAAAAACTTAGAAGGATAAATCCTGTCCTTTTACCTTCAATTGAAAAGGAAATCCAGAGAATGTATGATGCTAAGATAATTGCACCCATTAGATTTTCTGATTGGGTTTCTAACCTGGTGCAATCAGAAAGAAAACTAGTGAAATCAGACTCTGTGTGGACCTTAGAGACCTCAACAAAGTATCCCTTCAAGACAATTACCCTCTCCCCAAAATGGACCATATTTTGCAAAGGGTAGTTGGATCAACCAGGATCTCATTATTGGATGGGTTTTCTAGTTACAATCAGATTTTAGCTCATCCTGATGACCAAGCCAAGACTGCCTTCACTACTCCTTGGGGCACATTCATGTATGTGAAAATTCCTTTTGGACTAATCAATGTAGGAGCCACTTTTCAGAGTGCTATGGATATAGCCTTTGCCAAAGAAATTCATGATTTCCTGGTGATATACCTAGATGAAATTACTGCATTTTAAAAATCTAACAACCAACATTTGGATCATCTAAGGTAAATTTTATTAAATACAGGAAATATGGAATTTTTTTGAACCCAAATAAGTCATTGTTTGGATTAGAAGAAGAAAAGTTACTAGTTCATATAATTTCAAAAGATGGTATCTGAATAGACCATGCAAGAATAGAAACCATTTTACAGATACAACATCCAAGGAACATCAAAGAATTACAAGCTTCCTTAGGGAAAATTAACTTTCTTAGGAGATTTATTTCTAATATAGCAGAATTAATTAGATCACTGAATAATATGTTGAAAAAAGATTCAACCATAAAATGGACTGTTGAGGCTAAGAAATCCTTTGAAGACATTAAACTGACCTTAATAAGAACACTAGTTTTGATCAGTCCAAAATTTGACAGATATTTCATCTTATTTTCCTTTGCTTCTGAGCACACAATTGTTGTAGTTTTACTACAAAAAAATGACCAGGGCTATGAACAACCTATTGCTTTCTTTAGCAAGGCCCTGAGAGATGCCCCTTTAAAATATAACATAATGGAAAACAAGCTTTTTCTTTGGTCAAAGCTATCAAGGATTTTAGAGTATATATTTTATATTCTCATATAATAGCCTATGTTCCCAATTCAGTTGTTAAAGACATCGTAACTCAGGGTGGTCCAGATGGAAAGAGGGGAAAATGGATTGCTACTATTGTAGAATATGATATAGAAATCAAACCAACTAAGCTAATCAAGGGCCAAGGTTTAGACAAGCTTATGGTTGAGTCAAACTGTCAAGCCCTGGATATAAAATTTATTGCACAAATAGTTAACGAAGAGGAGATGGTGACTCCACTAATCAGCCAGGCCTTTATTGAATCACCATGGTATGCTGATATCATTTATGTTTTACAAAATTTACAAGCTCCTCCTGGATTATCTAAGACCAAAAGTAGATTTTTGAAGATGAAGTCCTTAAAATTTTGCATATTATTCAATGCTTTATTTTGGAAAAATCATGAAGGTATTCTTCTCAACTATTTATTAAAATACGAGTCTGACAAAGTATTACAAGAGTTTCATGCAGGTGACTGTGGAGGACACCTTTACTAGAAAACCACTGCAGATAAAATTCTTAAAGCTGGTTTTTACTAGTCAAATTTTTTTCTGATGTAAATAAATATGTGATCTCCTGTCACAAATGTCAAATTTTTGAGGAAAATAAAAATCTTTTACCCTTACCCCTTAAGCAAATCTTTGCTGAAACACCTTTTCAACAATGGGAGTTAGACTTTATTGGTGAGATTCACCCACCTTCCTCTGCCCAACACAAATGGATCCTCACTACCATAGACTATTTCACCAAATGGATAGAGGCCATACCATCAAGGGAAGCCACTGACACTATTATCATAACCTTCCTTGAAACCAACATTCTATCAATATTTGGATGTCCAACTAAGATCATTACTGATAATGCATCAGCCTTTAAATCCAAAAGGATGATAGATTTCTGCAACAAGTACCATATAACCCTGGGCCATTCCACAACCTATTATCCTCAAGGAAATGGACTGGCAGAATCCTCAAACAAAAGCCTAGTGAACATCATAAAAAATTTGTTGGAGGACAATAAGAAAACATGGAATAAAAAGCTAGTCAATGCCTTATGGGTAGATAGACTAACCATAAAGAAATCAATTGGTACCTCTCCCTACCAATTAGTTTATGGGATGGAAGCTATTTTCCCATCTTCCTTAGGAACACTAGTAATGAAGCTACTCCAAAAATTGTAGGTTGAACCAAATGACATCCAAAGAAGAATCAACCAAACAATTCATTTACATCAAACCAGGGAAGAAGTGTACATTAGATCTCAGGTTGTGCAGGAAAGGATCAAGAATATTTTTGATAAAAGGACCAAGGCTGAATATTTCTACATTGGTGACAAAGTCCTAAGATGGGATTCAAGAAGGGAAGATAAAGGTAAACATGGGAAATTTGATTCCCTATGGAAAGACCCATATATCATTTATGCTTTCAGAGGTAATAATTCTTTCTTCCTCAGAGAAATGAGGGTACAGAAGCAGAAGGTGGACCAGTGAATGGTCGGATGCTCAAACACTATTTTGAACCTAACTACTGATTTTCACTCTCCATTGTACATACGTTTTGTTTTTTCAAAATGTTTAGATGGGATTGGATGGTGGTCATTGAAGTTGAAGCCTAGAGAGAAATCCCTAAGCTTCAAAGGATTCACTATCATTAATATCAATAATGCAAAGACAAAGAGGATAATTTTGCAAGGTAACACCAACAACAATTCCAAGGCTACTGATTTACAAAGTTCTTGACATTTCACCAGGAAATGCCATCCCCAAGTGGAGCCACTATTAGGTTCCTATGCCAATAGGAGTCATAGTTTTGATTGACTAAGGTTAAGCCTTGTAATATTGTACATATCTTTGCTTTCTGCAAATGTTTTCCATATTAAAAAAGTCAAAAATGTAAAGAGGGTATGTCCTAAAAGAATAATCAAAGGACAAAAAGAATGAAAATAGGTCACAAAAAAATGGAAAATATGAACCCCAAGAAAACAAAAATACCATGAAAGTCAGCAAGTCAAAATGCCACTACTATTTAACTTTTATGCTCATTGAATGATTGTGTGCAGCTTGTTACTTATGCCACAATCCATGAATAGTCAAAATGTTTAAACTTGGCTATTTCATGTTTTCAATTTCATGTCTATAGACAGAGAATAAAATTTGGCCAAACAGTGTAATCTTGGCAGATAATTAGATAGGTAGAGTAAATAAAAGGAGCTCAACTGTGTAAACTGAGCGCTTGGATGAAATAAGGTTTGATTTAGATAGTTTTCCATGTAAAGAAAAGAAAATATTCATAAGGGTTTGCTAGCTTAAATGCACCCTAATAAAGTGAAGAAAAAATGGTAGAATGAGTAGATGGGTAAGTAGAAGA
>APFE030335189.1:0-11876 GCA_000404065.3 Pinus taeda | reverse complement strand
GACCAAGTTGAACTTAACTATTTCCTATGTGTCGGAATATCCTAACAATAAAAACTGATTGGGTTCCAAATATAAAGCTGCAATGTGTACCTTTTGTGTGCTTTGCACATTATGGAGATCAAAATATTGCTCCATTTGTAGTATCCATGTTACAAGACCCTTGCTATCAAACTTCCTTATATTGATCTTTGGAACATGGTGGGTCTTCAATCCAACGTTAGAGTCTATGAAATCATGACTAACATTTATTTTGTTCTCATCACAAGTTTCCTTTACTACCCTTTTGCCATTAGTAAGCATTTCTTGTAGGAACTTTGTCAATTCTATCTTCAAATCTTCCATGTCGCCTTTAAGTTTTGCTTATATAACATTGATCTTAGCTTCCATGCCATCCATATTAGCTTCCATTCCATTCTTTAAACCATCCATATTAGATTCAGTTACTTTTTGTGAGAGTGAAATTTGTTGCACTTGGTGTCGTACTTTTGATATATCATGTTGCATTTCTTCCTCTTCTTCATGTGTCGCAGTAGAGATTTCAAGTTGTTTACTAGGTGTTTCCATTTTCTTTATTCGGGTCATCAATGGATGATAATTATGCTTCACAATGCCCTTTGAATCACTTCAAACTACTTTATCAAATAAGGCTTATGCAAATTAAAAAAAAAAAAAACTACACACCTTTTTTTCCCCACTTTGTATGAGCTCGATCTTGAAATGCCTATAACTCTATAATTTATGATCTCCAAGTTTTGAAATCTCAGTCTGTGATATCCCTTTGAGTCTTCTTTCCAATCCTACAAGTCTGATCACCATTAAATTCCTGAAGAAAGTGTTATGCGAAATCTCTTGCGATGACCTAATTATAGACTGGTTCAATAGAGCGAGCTTGTATGACATGCCACGTGTCACAGTTTAGACATTAGGTTCTAAAAAGAATACCCAATAAATTGCAGTCTGACGAATTTCTATCACTTTTTACAAAATTGAATCTGATACTCAGAGAGAAAGTTATGGCAATTTTCCCAACTTGGCATGTTTGAGATCCAATTCAGGAGCCCGCAAAAACCCTAAATTCCTCAGTTCATATGCTCAAAAATATAAGGAGACAATATTTGCAATTCGATCACGTGTTCATCGCGATTTTGTCTCAAATGGGTTTTAATTTCAGCTTTTGAATCTTTATAGAAAAAATTTGTAGCGAAACTTGCACGATGAATTGTTTGAAGCAGCGAAACCCTACAATCCAAACCTTTGATACCAATTGTTATGCAACCAACTCACAAAATAGAATAAACAGACAGAAAAACGACTTAAAACATAGACTCTTCGAAGGGCCAACCTCCTTTACATTACACAAATGAACAATTCTTTGATGATACAATTGACAAGGCCTCCTTTCTATATATAGGAGTCTAAGGGGTCATAATATAATTAGAACTGACATAACAATAATAATGTAAGGGAACAACAATAACAATAGTGGAATTATATGGGGCACACTAATAAGAATATGGGGACAACATGGGCACAACAATACCAATAAGGGGTACAAGGACAATAATAATAAGGGAATACACTAGTATTATAGGGATCTAGTACGTGACCTTTCAAATTAGAAACTAGCGACAAAGAGTGGTTGTAGGTGCTACACATGTTTTTCTATTTTCGGTGGTGGTGAAGCCTCAGACGTAGGATCCAAGGTTGTTTTTTCTATTTCTAGTGGTGGTGAAGCCTTAAGCATATGATCAAAGGTTTATTTTTCTACTGCCATTGGTATTGAAGCCTCAAATACATAAGCCAGAGGAGAAACAATAGAGGACCATAAACCAATGGACTAGATATGACACATGTCATATACTAGGGGAATGCACACAACGTTACTAGAGATATGGAGTGGGTGGGATCTAGAAAGGCCTCCACATGCACATATACTTGCACAACAGGAGAGGCCGCTCACAAATTCTGTCGATGCAACCTCAAAAATTGGAAATGCAAAAGCATAACATTAAAATTATGCATGCATTTCCCCTTTGTTGTGAATCCACATTTCTCATGTGTGAACCCATTGGATGGACATGTATTATTAAAACACCTATGTTAGTTGTTAGGTCAAAATGATATGCGACAATTATAAAACATATACCTAACCATTCAATAGATGGTTCCATATTATCTAATGATTGGGTTAAGCCGATTCATTAAAAGTAAAAAACAACAATTTCAATATTAATAGAAATATCCTGTGATTGAAAAGGTTAATATTAAATAGAAATTCAATATAAATTAATACTTAATCAAAACGATATGGATTACCATATACTATGCTGATAGTTATAATAAAAAATCATTAACCATTCAATATATCTGCCATTTAATGTTATCTAGTGAATGGGTTAAGAGGATTCATTAAAAATAAAAAACAACAAATTCAATATAAATATAAATATCTAATGATTGAAAATGTCATCAAGTGAATAAAACGGCGAAGATAAATGCCATGCCATTCTCGTTGAGGAAGAATTTGATAGAAAGGAGGCTATATTTTTACAACGTGGTAAAAGCAACAATTAATTATTCAATGTGGATACAACTCCACATATGCATACCCTTTTTAATTAAAACACCTGTATTAGGGAACAATAACTACTATGGACATATACGTTTCACAATAGTAAAAATCCTGTATTCTCCGAAGTAACTAGACTAAGTTGAGAAAACCTGGTGCTCAAACATTAATGCTTCTTTTGCTTTTGAGTTATGGAGCTCTTATCACTGTTAGACCTGCATTATAAAAACCCATGCATAAAAAAAATAGATCTAGATATGGATATATGAATCTCACGACAGTAAAATATTTTTATCCAAATCCATGTAGTATTGTTGGTAGACCTGCATTATCAAAACTTGCGTATCAGAAAAATATATCTTGCTATTGATATACACATTTTAGAACAATAAAAATCTTCTATCTAAAACCCTATATCAACGAACTAGATATAGAAATCACTTGTATCAACGAATTAGATCTAGAAAACCCTTGTATTAATGAGCTGGATATAGCAAACCCCTGTATCGACAAACTAGATCTAGCAAACTCTTCTAGTAAGCCCCTCTATATGTGAACTAGATATATACATTCCACAACAATAAAAACCGTCTAATCTTAAAAGTATCTAGAATAAGTGTAACATACAGAAATGTTGCTTCTTAGTTATGTAGTTGTTATAAGAAAAAGTAAATAGACATATTGAAAGAGTGTATAGATAGACAAGGAGCGAAAAAAAAGAGTAGGAAGGAAATTTACCAATAAAAAATGAAGAAAAAACAACAATATAAGGAAATTCAAAAATAAAATAAAAAAAGGGAAAAAAAGAGAATATGGAGGATTTAGCCTTATTTATAGGACTATTCATAACCTTATTTTCATTCAATTTAAAAAGGAGTTGTCTATAATGCGACTTTTTGGAGATTCCAGTGACGGAATCCGGCGGAAGAAATGAGGTTAAATCTTGATTTTTAGCAGTTAAAATGGTTTTTTAACTGCATATTTGGATTCAACGCCCTGCAAAACCCTTGGGAACCATTGATTGTGCAGAAACTAGCTATCAAACTTGGGATTCCAATGAATTGCTGCCGGATTTTGACCAGAAAAATCCGCCAGAAAAGCTTTCAAAAAGTCGCGTTATAGACTACTGCATTTAAAAATGCTTTTGTTTTTAATAATGGTTTCTAACAATATGTGTGTGTGTGTGTGTGCGTGCGTGCGCGCGCGCGTGTGTATATTCTTTTTATTTATTTAAATAGTTTATTATTTTATTAGTTTTTTGACTACTTAAAATTGACTTTTCTTTTTTACTTTTTTATACATAATATCTAATTAATACCATTAGCCCCACAATTTAGCCTTATTTATAGGACTTTTCATAAAAACATCTTGTTTAATAAGTGCTGTCTAAGATCCTCCTCCTCAAATATAGTCATATTTATAATATTTTCTATTTTTAAATACTTATTTTTTCCTTATGTTGTTCTCTCTCTCTATTTTTATGTTTTTATATGGTTTAAATACAATTTTATTTTTTTATTATTTTTTCACTAATTAATGTTGAATTTCTTTCTTCTTTGATTTTTGCAAGTATCTCCCAATTATTTATTTCTTCTTAGATTAGGTCCTCCATCTATGTCATGAGCATGAGTTCGAAATGTTGACCCCAAAAATATTGTTGTGATTAATCTAGAAGAATTTAATCTCTTAAAAATATTTTGGATTATATTAATATTTAATTTTTATGTATGCATGATTTTTCATCGCATAAATCTAGATTAATTTAGGTTGAAGATACATTCTCATTCTCTAAAATAAAAAAAAATCTATATTAATTTGGGTTGAAGATATATTCCATTTTTCTAAAGTATAGAAGTAGAGTAACATAAAATTAATATTAATTCAGGTTATTCTAAATTTGTAAAATACAAAAGGAGATTGTATAATTAAAATATTTACATTTACTCTGAATCTACCAAGCATAGAGAAGGATTTTTTTTTTATGAGCACCAATATTGTAGCAAGAATGCTGCAACTCCTGGGTCTACCAACTTTACTTTATCAACCTGGGGTTCATACAAACTTAGAGGTGACAGTGTTGTATACACAAGTAAATGTGATGGGTTTGCTCTTTGTCACTACTAAGCTAGTGATAGACCACTAAGGTTTTTCAAACCAGGCTTGGATTCAGAAGAAGTTTGATTACCAATGAGGAAAAGAGAAATCTACACGAAGAGAAAGCTTGTCTATTGCGGCAAGGAAAAAGACTAAAATCAAATGCTTAAACACACCATTTTCTAACTAACTGCTGAGATGCTATGCTTCAAAAGAATGTTAAATTAACATGTATGAAATTCTACTGTCCTAAGCATGCAAATTCAAAACATCAAATATTCTACAGTTGTGCGTGTAAATGAATAAAATAAATTTGTTTTTATTTTTGTCCTTTTTTATGTGAAAGAATGGAAGTTAATCTCTTTTCGTGACGTGGTAGGTTGCTTAGGGATGATGGTGAATGGTAAGAAGGCTTGGGATACCAGTAGGGGTCCTTTTCTAGCCTCCTAGAGGCTTTTTCCTTAATTCAGCCTCAAAATAGGCCACTACAGGTAAACCTACATGATGTCCTAATGCGTTCTACATGATGTCCTAAAAACCTATAGGATCCCCTGTATTTCTACAAGATACAGTCTAGAGAAAAAGGGGGGATGTTGAAGGTGATGGAAGGCTTAGGGAAGGTGGTTGGTGGATGGAACGAGGCAAGGGATTGCCTAGGACCACTTCATAATTCAAAACCAGAGTGTGAGATGGTTGGATTTGCTCAACAAGTGTGGAGAAGTATTCTTGTGAAATGATGAAATTGGTGAGGGTTTTAGTGAAGGAAAGGAATGATCATGGGTGGATGAAGTTGGAATGAAGTGGCTGATCATGAAATCTCTATGTACTTCTGAAACATCTATACTACATCAAACATTGACATTTACCCAAAAATCATGTAAACAATAAGGATTTCAATTAACTAGAGAAAACAAAATTTCATGAGCTAGCTGCCTACTTCATGCATGAGGAAAACTTGCAGAATAAGATGGAAAATTGACGAGATCTAATGTAAGACTGAAGATAGAAGAAATGATAACTAAAACCTACTCTTGCAAACTGATCAAATGATGGCCTAAGTACAGAAAGCCCTAAATTCCATAGAGAGTAGAATTCTGCCTTTTTGGGGCTGCATAGGAGTTCTTTCCTCAAACCATGATCCCTGAAGGAAGGAGTGAGGTCAAAACATCCTACTGACAGCTTTTTTATGTTCCTTTATCTCTTCTAAGCTACTGTTAAAGTAAAGCACAAATGGAAGCAAACTAATCAAACCTACAACTACTTGCAATGAAATAATTCTAAAGACAATTCAACTATGGAATCAACTAAACATACTAATACAAGAAGAGGAGCCTTTGCTACTAGGAAATGTTCATTCTCATTATCAAATCAGAAAATTACATAACAATGTCTTCCACAAGTCTTGAACTAAAAAATGACTAGTGTTTTTACAACAAAAATTGGAATCCTAATGAGGCTCTAGGCCTCTTTATTTATACAAGTGAAGTCTCCAATAATTTCCTTAAATATAGGGAGGATCGAATCCCGAAATTGAGATAAACTAGCTCTTCAACTATCACTTGCTCGACTGCCTTTTGATCTCCATGATTTGGCTGCTTGTACTCCGAGCTAGTGTGATTGATGGAAGAATATTTGAATGGGTGAGGAGTAAATGAGGAGGATTTACCTCCTACAATCTCTCGTCCTTGTCTCATTTGATTTTCAACCTTTAATTAGCCAAAATTTCCATGATTTTCACTCAAAAACCTGCAATTATGGCACATTAGACCACTAGCCATAATATCTCACTTTGACTCATCTCATTAAACAAAATACAATCAAAATATGTAATAAATTGTGGGAAGAGTTGATTTGACTAAGCTAGGAGGTGGATTAAGGTCCATATAGTTACTGAATGATGAGGCTCATCATCACCCCCAACTAAAACTATTGCTCATCCTTTGAGAAACTCAATCAATATCCATGTCTTTCATTGCTCTAGTGGCCTCCCTGACATCCCATGCTTCTACTATAGTTTCCTCTTTTTGTGCATAAAATCCTGCATTCCTTTCTATCTATTCCCACTTCTTTCTTTCTTCCTCTTCCTTCCTTGCTTCCAACATTAATATGAGCAGTGGTGGACTGAGTCTCAAGCCAATCCAATTGACTTCGAGTCTTTGGAGAGCTTTCTTGTACATGGGTGTCTTGTTCAGTGCTTCTCTCATTCTTTGAGGAGAATGGTACTCTCTGATTTTCAAGCTGTAGGGAAAAGTATTCCATCTCCTTTGGCAAGATTGCATGATGTCATCCTCTAATAGCCTAAACATATAAGTGTGTGATTTCTTGGTCTTGGGCAACAGGTTACCTGGGTGCAAGTTGAGGGTCATTTATAATCAAGTTATGTGTGCTGATGACAACCATTGGCTTCGATTGCTCAAATCTTATCATGAGAGGTTTTGATTCTTCCCTTGCCATTATTTTCTTCATTTATACAACCCTTTCTTCCTCATGTCCATCCATGATGCCAAAGGAATCAACTGTAAGTCCCCTAGTTTTGAATTAGGGTCTCATACATTCAGATCTATCAAGGCTAAGTTATGTAGGTAGAACTCAAAAAATTTAGCCCTATCCTCCAATGTGATTCGATCACAAATATAAATGAATTATCTATAATCCTGGAATGGCAGAGTGCCTCTTTGTTCTAGGGTCTTGATTTGGAACTAAAACCACTATTCCTTAAGGTATAGTGCATAGGACTTAGCTGGCATCCTAAACTGGATTGCCTCTGAGAATAACTGACCATGGAGGTCAATTGATGCTATATTTCTTGTAGTTGTCCTCTTAACCATGAATTTTTTGCCTCTAACTGGGTTTTTAGCATTGCCTCTCTGTCCCTTAGGTTGCTTAGTTCTCTGCCCATCTCTTTAACTTTTTTCTCCATGTGACCTATGTCCTCCACTCCCTTAGATTTGGAAATTTGCATTCATATATGTGTTCTTTCTCTTTCTTTCTCAAGCTCAAAGAATAATAGGATGGAAAATTTTTGTGGAATGACCCTACCCCCTTCAATAAATCTGTAGTAGGAGTCAAGGTTAGGCTGAGGACTAGGTTCCCTTAGCTCTGGATTTCTTTGTTTCTTGTTGCATACTCCCTTATTTGTCTAATTTTTTACTTTCCTATAGGTTTAGTAGAGTTTCCTGTATGATTTCCTCTACTACCTGTAGGTCCTTTTGTGTATCTTGTAGGAGGCATTTTCCTTTGGATGAGGCAGATCTAGTGATAGGCTTCCTAACATAAGTGATAGGAGACTTGGGAGAGGCTTGTCTTGATGATCCTTCTCCTTGAGTTTTCATAAGAGGAGCCATATTCTCTTGTTGTTTATGTGAGTCTTCAATGATAATAGGAAACTTGGTGGGAGCTTGAGGTTTTCCTTGCCTTATTTATGTACTTTTTCTTGTCCTAAAGTACAATGGAGTTTGTCTCTATCTTTTCCCTTTTTGTTTGATATGGGTACTAAGGGCAGTGAGGATAGTTGCTCCCTCTTTCCCAGTGGGTTTTGGAGATACCATGGGTGATTCATCCTTGTATTTTACCCCCCCTTTTTCATTTTCCTTTTCACTCTTGTCTTTCTCCTCTTCTTCTCTCTCTAGTTCTTCACTCTCTTCATCAGTTTCCTACTTTGCATCCTCGTATGTCTCTTCACCACTTTCCTTCTCTTTTTCTTCCTCTTCTTTTTCATCTATTTCCTCTTCATCCCTCCCTATTTCTTCTTCATCCTTCTCTGTTTCTTCTTTATCCCTTTCACTAAAAGTGGGGTATTTTTCATACTCAAGGGCTTTCATGCCTTCCTCTATCTGCATGTCTCTAAAATTTTCCCATGTGATAGGGAGTCTGAGGTTTTGGAGGGAATATTCTATGATAAGTCTAATTAACCCATGATGGGATGACTGTTCATGGTTTCCTTCTTGCACCTTAATGCTCATATCTATCACTGGTTGAAGAAGGAAGTAGGGTATGTCAAGTCTGTTTTGAGGAAGTGCGTCTACTCCAAACCTCAACTCTTGGAGAAGCCTAAAGTGGTATCCATATACCACATTGTACCTACCTTCACATGATATGTATTTTATAAGGTGGTAGCTAATTTCATTCCAAGTATATGGTAAGCTTGCTCTTCTAACTCCATTTTTGTCTTCCATGGCCTCCTCTCCTTCTAAAAATAATTTCTTCTTTGCAATTTGGCTATTTCCCTTATCCTCCTTTCTCCAAGGCATACCTAAAGGAAGGGTGGTGATTCTGCCTATGATTTCAGGGGTGAGTTATATAGAGAATCCTTTCACCACAATAGTGGCATGGGTCCTAGTCAGTGGAATGAGGGAGAGAGAAAAATCTCTTGCTACTTCATCATCATATCCCCTCAATTTCTCAAAGAAACCCATCCAATTGTGCCTTGTGAATATCTCTAGTACAGAAGGGTGTTGATGAATCCTCACTGTGTTGATGGGTTCCCTCTTATTAAATCCCCCTGTCATTTTCTCTGATGGATGCAGGGTTGTTTATATCTTATCATTGCTTGATGAAGCCAACCTCTATTTTTCCCTTGTAGAATTGCTCACTGCCAATCCTGTAGGTGCTGTTCTGTATCCTGTAGGATGTCTTGTAGTATCTTGTAGGATTTCCAGTAGGTGCTCCTGCGTAGGGAAAAAACGAATTCTGCCTCTCCTATAGACTGCTTGAGGGTTGAGAGTGACTTTATTAGTGTGTAGCCTCGAGAATGCGAATGCGCATGGGGATCAACATTTATTTCCTCATATGGGTGATTTGAGTGGGGTGGTGTGCTGGCAACCGAGGTATGAATATCTTTTTTTGGACCGTTGGTCCCACTACCACATCATCATTCTCCTCACCTCGTAATCAACTCCCACTTCGGGCATCCGTAGCTTAACCACTTTCAACCTCATCTCTCCTTTTCCTTGACTTGACTACTGCCACGTGTGTAAGGACTAGCTATCTTCTCCTCATTGACTGAGCGAAGGTGGCCAAGTTAACTGGACACCTTTATGTTTATAAAACAACTCTTTCATAACTTTTACATGTTTGATAATATTATGCTAACGAGAGAGTGGAAGCGAGATACTTACCTGTGGTATTGATGCCTTGATGTTGTTTGTTGAAGATTGAAGTCTTTGCTCTGTGTTTGCTACATGTGCTTTTCTCTTTTTTTTTTAATTGTCCTTTGATGATTTTCTTTGATGTGTAGGTACTTGGATGTTGATGCTGATGATCCTGATGTTGTTGCTAGGCTCTGGAGGAGCTTCTTTGACCTTTGGATCTCCATGCTTGAAGCTCACTGCAACCTGTTGTTTTTTTTTTTTTGTGGGATAGGCTGCTATATGATTTCCGACAGGATGTCCTGTAGTTGCTTCTCCTAAAATTTTTTTAATCATTATCCACTTTTGGAGCATGAGGATGGTTGGCATGGGTAGTGAAGGGGTCTATGAATTTGTGAATGAGGAAAATAACTTGCCGGTGTTGTCCCCTTGTTCTCTGTCTTCATCCTCTTTTCTTTGTTTTTTTCTTTGAAAACTGTAATATAATTTTTTTTTGAAACTGACTTTTTTTTTGGATGAATGCAGGGGTGATCATGGTGGAGAGAGGTATGGTGAGGAGATGGTAAAGCATATTTTTTTTTTTGACATGGGTTGGTCATTCCCTTGCTCTAGGGTTACTTCCTTTAGGATTCCCAAGCCACTGTAATTCCTACAGGATCATTTTGTAGGTTTACAGGGAATCCTATAGGTTTACAGGGAATCCTGCAGAAAATACATAACCCTTGCAAATTGCGGTAAATGAGTGGAAAAATGGAGGGAATGATGGAATGATGAAGGATAATGAATGGAGAAATAAAAAAATGAGATGGATAGGTCCCTTTTTATTCTCTCTTGTTGCTCTGATCCTCCTCCTGTTGATTTGCAAACAATATTTTCAAAGTTTTCTTTTCTCCTTTTATTTTTTTTTAAAAGCAACTAGTCTACCTCCAGGAGGTTTTCATCCTAGTTGCTTGCCTTGGGCGCCTCAAAAGAGGTTTTCACCCAAAGATATTTTTATTTCTCTTTTTTTTTTACACCATTGGGTCACCTCAAGATGTTTTCAACCCAACAGTGGGACTCAGGTGCCTCATGGAGGTTTTCATCTGAGTCTCCTTATTTTTCTCTTTTTATTTATTTATTTTTCAGTGACTTGATGAGGTAGGAGCTGAGACTTGCTCCACCACCATCACTGTTTTACTGATACCATTAATGAACTCTTGCTTTGACAATGGCTTCTTGTAAACCTTCAATCTGTGCCCATGAACAAGCAAAGGAATATCCTCTGCATCTATGGTTCTAATATGTACTGAACCATTATCATGACATCTTTATATGACATAAGGCCCTAACCATATAGTCCTTAAATTTCCCTTAGAGTATTTATATCTGGAATCATATAACAAAGCCGAGTCACCTTCCTGAAATTGTTTGTCCTTGATGTTCTTTTCATGCTAGATATTCTTCTGAATTTGAGTCACCTCTATGTGCAGGAGGGCCTGCATTCTAAACTCATCTAACTCATTCAGCTGGAGCAATCTCTCTTTTTGTGCACTGTTGAGATCTAGATCTAGTTGGGCTGCCATTCTCAATGTATTATACTCAAATTCAATGGAAAATAGGGCCTTCTTCCTGTTATCACTTAAGACTACAAGTTCACCTATGTACAAAGATCCATATAAAATTTTTGGTTCAAGTCAATAGGTTTTTAGGTGTATTACTTTAAAATCAGTCTTTTCCAAAGATATTGAGGTAGGTCCTTGTAATAAAAAAAACCGTTAGTTTCCATCTCCCATAGCATATCTAGTCTTGATTACATCATTCTGACTTTGCACAGTTTTGTAGCACAATATGATTGGCCAGTTTAGCTGCGCAATCATTTTCCACCATTCTTGAGCAGCCATTGCGTAGCGCGGCATGTCATTTCATGATTGCCTGCGCTACGAAATCGGGGATTCGGGTATTTTCTGCAGCATATTGCCTTGAAGTGTCAAATCTTGGGGGGTGAGTCATCAAAAATCGTTCAAATGTGTCAGTCGACATCCCATCTAGATCATATAGGATTCATCCCGCCATTAGAGATAGGATCACACACATGTCAATTACTTCAATCAATCTTATGAGGCATGGTTGTGCAATTATGTTTATTC
>APFE030335187.1:93737-123842 GCA_000404065.3 Pinus taeda | reverse complement strand
ATGTACCAGATCAGCTAAGGAGAAAGCTTGATAGTAAGGGGGAGAAGTGTGTGTTTGTTGGCTATTGTGATGAGTCAAAAGCATACAAACTCTATAATCCATCCACTAAGAAATTGATAGTAAGCAGGGATGTGCAGTTCATTGAAGATGAAGCTTGGGATGGAAGTCTAGAAAAGACAGTGAATGTGAAGACATTTCTGTCTCATGAAGAAGAACAGAAAGAGACAACAACAAATAATCCTTCCTTGGTGGTTCCTCCTCCACCACAAAAAATTCAGCAAACCACACCACAAGCTGGAATTCGAACAACCTTAAGAAGTCAAGGCAGTGCTTCTTCAAGCACACCACAGGGATCTGAAATACCCTCAAGTTCGAATGGAACTTCCAGCACACCAAGAAGACCAAGATTCAGAAATCTGAATGAGATTTATGAACAAGGAGAGGTAAGTACCAATACCGGTCTGAATTCATTATTTGCTTTATATTGTTATGTTGATGACCCAGTTCATTTTGAAGATGCTGTAAATGAAGATAAATGGATTGAAGCAATGAATGAAGAAATTGGTGCAATTGAAAAGACTAAAACATGGGAGTTAGTGGACCTCCCTGAAGGCAAAGATGTCATTGGAGTTAAGTGGGTCTATAAGACCAAAAGCAATGTTGAAGGCAAGATTGACAGGCATAAAGCAAGACTTGTTGTGAAAGGCTACAAGCAGCAACAAGGCAGAGACTATGATGAAACCTTTGCACCAGTAGCAAGGATGGAAATAGTGAGAACAGTGTTGTCTATTGCAGCACAACACAAATGGAAGATTTATCAGATGGATGTTAAATCAACATTCCTGAATGGAGTGTTAAAAGAAGAGGTTTATGTTGAACAACCTCCAGGTTATGAAGTTGAAGGCCAAGAGCATAAAGTTTGGAAACTGAAGAAGGCTCTTTATGGTCTGAAGCAAGCTCCAAGAGCATGGTACAGCAGAATAGATGCTTATCTGATTGAGAATGGGTTTGATAAGTGTGATGGTGAACCCACACTCTACATAAAGGAGAATGACGGTAAGATTATTATTGTTGTTTTATATGTAGATGATCTGATTTTTACTAGCAATGATGCTTCTCTCATTGCTGATTTTAAAGCAGTCATGAAAAATGAATTTGAAATGACTAACTTGGGCTTCTTAAGATATTTTCTTGGAATTGAAGTAGACCAAAGTGAAAATGGTGTTTTCATTTCTCAAGATAAATATGTAGAAGCAGTGTTGAAGAGATTTAACATGCAGAACAACAAAGCAGCTGTGACTCCAACTGTAGTAGGGCTGAAATTGACCAAAGAAGACAGCAGCAAGGATTTTGATCCAAAATTGTACAAGAGCATAGTTGGCAGCCTTATGTACTTGACTGCAATTAGGCCAGACATTATGCACATTGTGAGTTTAATCTCCAGATTTATGGAAAGACCGAAAGAGACTCATTGGCAGGCAACCAAGAGGATTCTAAGGTATGTAAATGGAACGAAGGGGTTTGGTATTTTATACTCCTCTTCTAAAAGTTTCATGTTGACAGGTTACATGAACAGTGATTGGGCTGGAAGTGTTGATGATAGGAAAAGCACATCAGGATATGTGTTTCATATGGGATTGGGAGCCATCTCATGGGCTTCCAAGAAGGAACCAGTTGTGGCTTTATCAACAGCAGAGGCAGAGTATGTGGCAGCAACAGCAGCAGCATGCCAAGCAGTGTGGCTGAGAAGAGTTCTCAGAGATTTGTGTCATGAACAGGAAAATGGCACAACCATTTACTGTGACAATAGCTCAGCAATATCATTGTCTAAAAACTCTGTTTTTCATAAAAGAACAAAGCACATAGATACCAAATTTCACTTCATACGTGAATTGGTTAACAATGGTGAGATTGTTTTGCAGCACTGCAAAACAGAGGATTAGCTTGCTGATATTTTGACAAAACCATTGCCAAAGAAAGGTTTTGATCATTTCAGGAAATGCCTGGGTATGCAGCAGTTGAAATTAAGGGGGAGTGTTGGAATTTAATTCCAACTGCATCACATAAATACTAAACCGAAATCTGATCTTCAACAATTAATTTCAGATTGTTCGGTGCCGCAAAGTCTTCAGATATTTTGCACTTTAAATGAGCAGAAATTAAATCCCTTGCAGACAACCGACTTACTTTTCATCACTGCCTTTTCTGCAATAAATACAACGATAAACATCAGCAGATATTTTGATTAGTTTATTGTTTAATCAGATTTTTATTTTCCTATAAATGTAATGCACAGTAGTTCTGTTTTCAAATGAGAAGAAGTGCAAGAAGGTGTAAGCAGAAAAGAACAGCAGTTCTGTTTTCTGTGATTTAGAACAATAGTTCTGTTTTTGTACTTTGAGCGAAGGTTAGAAGAACAAGTGTGTGTCTCTTCTGTAAATGGACAGCGGTGCTGAACCTGCGATTTTCTGAGTTCAAGAAAATCGATTTCTGGAACTGAAGTGTTCCTCTTGTAACAGCTAAGTTTACTGTATCAATTTTGTTTACTGTTCATAAATACAAGTTTACTGTTTTGCTGATTTTCAGTTGCTGTTACACCAAGTGTCAAAAACACTTTGATTTCACTCTGTAAGTCTATTAGTGATTTGACGCCCCTTGCTTTAGTTGCTGTTACACAAAGCGTCACTTTTCTTAAAGTGACTTAGCGTCAAAAATAGTTTTCTGTTTTTTTCTGTGTTAATAAAAACAGAGTATTTTTCCCGTTGCTGCAACACCACGATCAGCATTGCTGCAACATCGATTCCTGTTGCTGGAACACCAAGTTCAGAAAACAAAATTATCAGTTTTTTGTGCAGAAACAGAACAGTTTTGTGTTGTGTCTTTGTTAAGGAATTTAGCAGCAAATTCCATTATAATATCAAAGCGTTGTTCTCTGATCTTTTGTGTTTGAAATCACCATAAAAATTCCAACAGAACCTCCATGGGACGTTTGTTTTGATTGATCGGTTTCCGCTAAACTATTCATAGCTGTTGCTGTTGGTGGCTCCACTCGAACTGAGAATCAGCCGATGCCTTTTACAACAGCCAAACGAGACCCAATTACACCCAGTTACGCAAGTGGTAAACCCCGAATGAGTTATAAAAGGGTTATGCTCCTGCTACAACAAGCGATCTGATTGGTTTGCATGGGTAAGAAATTTGTACAACTCTTATCTTCGAAATTGAGATGACACGTTTTGTTTGAAACCCTAAACCTAGAATCAATTAATTTTCTTTGCACTTGTGTAAAGGCGCATGGTTTCCATGCTCAGATCAAGGTAAGATGTTTTGAAGAATCAGCAAATCGAAATTCGATGTGACACAGTATTTAAAAAATAAATGCTTTACTGAATTAGCCCGTGATTCCTACCATTACCTTGCCAGCCAGCAAAGATGGAATTTGATGGGCAAATTGCCAGTCACCTGGGGATTTGCCTGTCGAATTACAAAACCATTTAAGATCATTTCTTAACAATGTGGTGTGTTTTGAAATTACAAGCATGATACCCAGAAACGTATTAATTATTTACACGTCGTTGGAAGTCTTCTCCTAAACGTTGAAATAAAATACGTTGTCTGAAATCTGTGGCATTGTAATGAGTAATTTTGTTTGAAATCTTCTAAACGCCCAAGATTTCCGTGGTCAAAATAAGCGGAGCTATTTTACAGTAAACCGATGCTATTTTACAGTCAGCAAATCGAAATTCTGTATGACATGATATACTAACGAAACGTTTTATTGATTTAGCTCGTGCAAACTGTACGTACACAAATATAACAGACCCCTTTTGTCAGCCGCTTTCACAATGTTGATAAAATAAAGCAAAATTATTCATTCTATTTCGTTTCATACTAACAATGATTATTGGCCAACCAGTAGATTGGGAGTAGAAGAAAATCATATTTAGATTTAGTGACCCATTAAAAATATCCGGTACCTCTACTGAATAAAATAAAATTTATTCACGTTATTGATATGAGGTTAACATATAGAAGAGCAAAATGGATCGCTACATTAATTAAAATAATTCACACTAAATTGATATAGAAGAGCAAAATGGATCGCTACATTAATTAAAATAATTCACACTAAATTGGATCTACTCATAAATGATTTGCAATACCACACAATACAATCACACACAATAAACTAGATAATAATATATAATGATGGATCATTACAATAATTAAATCAAAATCTTAGAGAAATATGTAAAAATATTAAGGAGAATTCTCTAGAAAGGTTTTTATAATAATAATGATGTTTATGTTAATTTTAGTTTACATAGTACATGAGCTGTGATCTTTAAATTTAAATACTAAGGAAGCTACTATTAATTACGGTTAATTATCACACTCAAATGTTTTCCCTATTGAGAATCACTATGACGAGACATCTAATGTACAAGAATGAGATATACAACATGGAATGCACGAATATTACTTCAAACTGTAAGAAAAAACAACCTATGGATAAAAAAGGAGTGGCATAAAGATGTTATGTCATTCTCATGTGCAAAAATAATATATAAAATAGGATATGTAAGAATATTCCTTATATTACTTCAAATTTTAACAAAATTTAGGTCTCGATCAAAAGTGGGTGGCATAAAGATGTCATGTTGGAAATAAAGAAGGATGTAAAGAAGGATGTTGCTTTGCATAATTATGATGATTTTAAAAGTATATCTAAATTTAAGAAGTAATGGTGTGACAAAAAGAAAGGATATGATATAAGAAAAATATGATATATCTTTAATAGCTAGCTTGATTTTATGATATTAAATATTTTTTTTCAAACAATTTTACCTACCTTTAATAGCTAGATTAATTTTATTAGCAAATTGTGTAGGAGTCATATAAGGCCTTGAAATATAAAGTTGTCAAACAATGCAACGTAAAGCGGTATAAGAATTTGTAGATGCATTAGTTATTTAAGAATATAGACAACAAACAAAATCCAATTGATGTCATTTGTTGTGCAATTATTTGTTATAAATGATTTTAACGCAAATTTTTGTTATAAATGATTTTAATGCAAAATAGAAATTCCACTGTTTTAATTAACCACTTACTGAATCATAACTTTGTGAATTCAACAATAAAAATCTCTCTAAATTCAAAAGTTGAAGAAGATATACACTATTATAATGTCGCTTACAAAATGGAACCTTAACTTTGTGAATTCAGCTATAAAAATCTCCCTAAATTTAAAAGTTGAAGAAGATCTAAAGTATTTTAATGTCACTTACAAAATGGAACCTTGCAAACTATAAGTTTTAATATTTAAATTTTCTTAAGATCTTTATCCATCGACATGAGGAGAATTTTTATACTTTTGTTATCAATTACTTTTTGCACTAGAGGCAGGTACTAAGCAACAATGCTACATATTATACTTGTTTTTATTTGACATTTTTTCTATAAAGGGTATGCAACTTTGTTGGTGAGGTAGCATGAATATGTAATTTTTTAACAAGTAGTTTAAGCATGTGATACTTTCTCTCTAAAAATATAGATTTTTTTCAATCTATTTTTGGAAAAATCTGGTTAAAATTTTTGGAAATCCAAGTTATAACTCTTAAACTATAGAATTTTAGGTGTTATGTAGTTTCATAAGTTGTTGAATCAATTTGTACCTTCAAAATCAGGATTTGGAACACTTCTAATCAAGATTTAAAATAATAAAAAACATATAATTCCAATGAGAAAATTACCGTCTAAGAAAAATTATCACCTCCTTAAGAATATTTAAAAATTTTGTTATTAAACTGAATAAAAAATAACCCAAAATTAATTAAGACATTTCCACAACTTCACGGGAACAAGCTTATATTATTTTATTCATATTAATGTTTGATTGTAAAAATTGTATAGAGGTGGGTCTCTTATCTTAATAATGTTTGACTATATCAATTATATAGATATTTTTCTATTATTTAAATAAGGTTTGATTCTTTCAATTATGTAAATATTTTTCCACTTATAAAAAAAAAATCTTAGCCATTTTTGAATAAATATATGCATAGTCTAACTTATAGATGAAATGACTTATAAAAAGACTTCTTTCACCAAAATCTGGCGATATGAGTTCAAGCAAGATTATGATTATTGCAATTTTTTGTTGTCCTCTCCCGAAATTTCATTAAAATTAACAGAAAAAACAATAAAAAAGCCATTTTCTCTACTAGTAAGACTAAAGAATAAATATATATGAAAGATCTCCTTTTTAACAAAGACATCTGAGAATAAAAAATTCTCAAAATTTCCATAAATATATGTTTAAAACTTTGATATAAAGGAAAATCGTAACGTATCCTCACACTCCATTACACACTCCATTAATGAATGATGCAGACATTCTTTCTACATTGCTGAAACCCACCAAGATCTCTCAAAGGTGCATAAGAGTGAATTAATAATGCAAAATTATGCATAAGCACATTTATTACCTTTTAAATATGTAGAGAAACAACCAAAGTAGAGCCAGATCATGAATTTGTCCTACACTTTTGGAATATAGTGGAATAGCTACTTGGCACTATGTGAATTTCAATATTCAAATACCTTGTTTAAGTCATGGAACATTACATTCCTTCGAATATAGTGGATCAGCTAGTAGGCATTATGTGGATTTCAATATTCAAACAGCTTTTTGAAGTCATGGAATGTTACTTTCTCGCTCTAATCACTAAGGTCCAAACAACTGGGCCAACGAATTAAAAAACTTTTGCCGCATAAGAATTTGTAACATGGTCTATCAAATGTTGACTAAGGTTTTAGCTAATTGACTTCAACAGCTGTTACTTGGGTTAATTAAAAAGCAATAGGATGGTAAGCAAGAGAAAAATTATTCATGACATAATAGAAATTTATGAAGTGCTACATTCAGTGGACAAGATAAGAAGGGAGGGGATGTTCCTTATATTAGATATGCAAAAAAGCAATATAAATTACAAATTCCTACACTAAGGGTTGATAAGTGTTTCCAAGTTAGGAAATGGTTAGTAGGATTATAAGATGGTTATTAACTTTATTAGATGGTTATTAACCTTATTATATGGTTATTATCCAAGTATCTAGTTTTAATAAGCTTTACTAAGCTAAGTATTTAGCTTTACTAAGTTAATCTCTGCCAAGCAAATAAGGGAAACATATAACCTAGGGAAGAAGGAAAAGAGGTATACTACCTAATCATCTTTATATGTTAGTATTTGGTTTTCATGTTTCCAATAAATATTAATTTGAATTTTTATAAGGCTCTCAAAATTATATTCATGACAGAATAATAATATAATATAAATATAGGAAGTTATGTCTCGAGATGGCTAATCTATCTTAGGCATACAATCTCTTGGTTCAGTGAATATCTCAACCATGCACCAATCTATGAGGCTAAGTAGTTGGAGAGGATCTATAAATGAACTAGACCTCAACCAACACCTAAACACTAGGAACATACTCATATACATATAAAGAATTACAAAAAAGACAAGTAGGAATTATATTTTCCGTCTACCCTTCTTAATGACTACTTGTATCGATCTTAATCAACAAAGTGTAATTGTGCTCCTAGTTTTTAGAAACATCATAAAAAAGAATATGTCGATGTTCATATAAATGAACAACCATCCACTAGAATGCATGAGTACCAACTATTGCAAGCGCTAGTCTACTAGGATGTCCTTCGTGTACATGGTTCAATGAACCATTAGATATGCATACTTGTAGTTGTACCTGTAATTCCTCCTCCATCCTTATCAACATGAGTTTTCTCAGATTACCCGTAAACATGCATTTGTTTTTATTGGCTTACCCTAAACCATGCTTAAGGTTTCGCCAAGTGACCCTAAACCATGTCAAGGGTTTTCTTAGCTGGCTCTAAACCATGCAATAGGAATCCTTCTCCACCTCACCGTCAAAGTGGTTTCTCGCTTATCACAAACCTACATTACAAAGTGATTTCTGGCTAACCGCAAACCTACAAATATAAAGTGGTTTTGAGATTACCATGAACTTCATGGGTGTACACATGCCTCATAAGGCTCATATCACAAGTGACTTAGGCAAAATACACACTCCAACTTGTGGACAAATCACGTACATACTTTCCAAGGATCACTACAAAACATTACATTTCCTTACTAATACATGCGTAATTCAAATTACAATTAATATTTAGTCTTTTTTATTTTTCCACACGCACAAAAAAATGTTATCTTACCATCCTGATTCAACATCTCTTGATGTTGACACAACCAATATACTTTACTTAAATATTACTTCAAAAACAATTTCTCTGCCACAACCTTTATCTCGTGCTATTCTTAGAAAAAAATTCAAGGAAGTCTTCGCTATATTATGCACCTCTTCATCCACATTTGTTAGAATATCCAATTCTAACAAAATAACTTATTATTGAGGTGGCTAATATCAATATATATATTTATTTTCATTCCAAGATACTTCCACGATAAGAAAATTCATTTACCCAAACTTGCACAAACAACCATGCTTTCAAACAAACAACTGAATTTCGATTTGTTCGTTATGGAGACAAAAGACAAGAAAGAGTGACCTATCGAAGAAAAACATTATTATTGGACGAAAATTTAGGTCACGTCTATCATTTATATATCCATTGTTTCCTTAAAAACCAACTCAACTCTCCTCGATGATTCGTTGGTCCTGTAACATCTTTATTATAATCCAAGCGATACATTAATTTTCATACATCCCATGTAAATCCCACTGAAAATGCAAAATCGACTAGGAAACAATGATAAAAAAAATCCATTTACCCAAGCATGCACAAATAACCATGCTTTCAAATAAACAATCAAATTTCTATTCGTTTGTTAGAGAGACAAAGACAAGAAAGAGCGACAAAGACAAGAAAGAGCGGCCTATTGACCTAGATTTTTCAGTGTAATTTTGGAAAAATCTGGTTGATTGTTTTGGAAATCCAACTTATAATGGATAAACTATAGAATTTTAGGTGTTACGTAGTTTCATAAGGCGTTGAATCTATTTGTAACTTTAAAATCAGGATTGGAACATTTCTAATCAAGATTTTGGAAAATAAAAAACATCTAATTCTAGTGAAAAGAATATTGTCTAATCAAAATTATCACCTCCTTAAGAAAATTTAAAATTTTCATTATTAAACTGAATAAAAAAGAACCTAAAATTAGTTAGAAATTAATTTAGACATTTTCACAACTTCACGCAAACAAGCTTATACTATTTTATTCATATTAATGTTTGATTGTATGAATTATATAGAGGTTTGTCTATTATCTTAATAATGTTTGACTATATTAATTATATAGATATTTTTTTACTATTTAAATAAGGTTTAATTATTTCAATTATGTAAATATTTTTCCACTAAATTAATAGGATAAAGGAAAAAATATTTTTTCCTAGTCATTTTTGAATAAATATAAGCATAGCCTAACTTATAGATAAAATGACTTTTGAAAAGAATTCTTTTACTGGAATCTGGTGATATAAGTTCAAGCAAGATTCTCATTATTGCAATTTTTTGTTGTTTTCTCAAAGACTTTCATTAAAATTAACCAAGAAAAAAACATAAAAATCCATTTCCTCTACTAGTAAGACTAGAGAATAAATATATCTGAAAGATCTCCTTTATAGCAAAGAAACCTCAGAATAAACTTTCTCGAAATTGCCAAAAATATATATTTAAAGCTTTGATATAAAGGCAAACCCTAATGTATCCTCTCACTCCATTAATGAATGATGCAAACATTCTTTCTACTTTGCTGAAACCCACAAATATCTCTCAAAGGTCCATAATAGTGAATTAATGATGCAACATTATGCATAAGCACATTGATTACCTTATAAATATGCATAGAAACAACCAAAGTATAGCCATATCACGAATGGACCCACACTTTTGGAATATAGTGGAGTGGCTACTAGGCACTATGTGAATTGCAATATTCAAATACCTTGTTGAAGTCATGGAATGCTACATTCTTTTGAATATAATGGATTACCTAGTAGGCACTATGTGAATTTCAATATTCAAACATCTTTTTGAAGTCAAGGAAGCTACATTTCTCACTCTGATCACTAAGGTCCAAACGACTAGGCCAACGAATTAAAAACTTCCACCCCATAACACTTTGTAACATGGTCTATCAAATGTTGACCAAGGTCTTGGCTAATTGACTTCAACGATTGTTAGTTAGGATGATTAAAAAGTAGTAGGATTGTAAAAAAGAGACAAATTATTCATGACATAATAGAAATCTATGAAGTGCTACATTCTATGGACAAGATAACAAGGGAGTTGATGTTCCTTATATTAGATATGGAAAAAGAGAGGGAAATTACAAATCCCTGTATTAAGTGTTGATAAGTGTTTCTAAGCTAGGAAATGGTTATTAGGATTACAAGATGGTTATTAACATTATTAGATGGTTATTATTCAAGTATCTAGATTTACAAGCTAAGTTTTTAGCTTTACCAAGTTAACCTATACCAAGCAGATAAGGAAAAGATATAACCTAGGGAATAAGGAAAGGAGATCAACTACCTAATCATTTTTATATGTTGGTATTTGGTTTTCATGTTTTCAATAAATATTAGTAAGGCTCTCAAAATTATATTCACAACATAATAATAATACAATATAAATACAGGAAGCTATGTCTCGAGATGGCTAATCTATCTTAGACATACAATCTCTTGGTTGAGTGAATATCTCAACCATGCATCAATCTATGAGGCTCACTACTTGGAGAGAATCTCTCAATGAGCTAGACCTCAACCAACACCTAAATACTAGGAACATACTCATGTACATAGAAATAATTACAACTAAGACAAATAGGAATTATAATTTCCATCTACACCTATTAATGACTAGCTGTATTGATCTCAATGAACAAACTGTAGTTGCGGTCGTGGTGTTTACAAACACGATAAGAAAGAATATGTCGATGTTCATGTAAGTGAACAACCATCCACTAGAATGCAGGGCTACCAACTACTGAACTACTAGTCTACTAGGATGTCCTTCATGTAAAAGGTTCAAACAACCATTATATCTACATACATGTAGTTGTACCTACAAGTCCCCCTCCATCATTATCAACGTGAGTTTTCTTGGATGACCCGTAGCCATGTATTGGTTTTTAATGGCTTACCCTAAACCATGGTTAGGGTTGTGTCGGTTGACCCTAAACCATGCCGAGGGTTTTCTCAGCTAATCCTAAATCATGCTATAGGAATCCACATCCACCTGACTCTCACAAGTGGTTTTTGGCATAGCACAAACCTACACTACAAAGTGATTTTTGGCTTACCACAATGCTGCACTTACAAAGTGGTTTTGAGATTACCACAAACTTCATGGGGGATGCATGCCTCATAAGGCTCATATCATAAGTGACTTAGGCACAATACACACTCCAACTTGTGGAGATACTACATACATACTTTCTAAGGACCACTACAATACATTACATTTGCTTACTAATACATGTGTGATTCACATTACAATATAATATTTAGTCTTTTTTATTATTCCACATGCACATAAATTTTTATCTTTGTTGTCCATCCTTATTCAACATCATGTGATGCTGCCACAACCAATACACTTTGCCTACCTATTACTTCCAAAAGCATTTTCTTTGCCACATCCTATCTCGTGCTATTCTTAGAAAGAAAATCAAAAAGCTCTCCACCATGTTATGAACCTCTTCATCCAAATTTGTTAGACTATACAATTCTAACAAAATAACTTCATATTAAGGTAGCTAATCTCAGAATATATATTTATTTTAATTCCAAAATACTTTCACGATAAAAAAATCCATTTACCCAAAATTACACAAACAACCATGCTTTCAAACAAACAATCGAATTTCGATTTGTTCGTTATAGAGACAAAAAAAATAAAGAAGAGTGACCTATGGAAGAAAAAACATTATTATTAGACGAATTTTTAGGTGACATCTATCATTTATATATCTGTTGTTTCCTTGAAAACCAACTCAACTCTCCTCGATGATTCGTTAGTCCTAAAAATTCTTTATTATAATCCAAGCGATCCATTAATTTTCATACCTCCCATGTAAATCCCATTGAAAACGCAAAATCAACTGGCAAGCAACTAAACAAAATCATTTACCCAAAGCATGCACAAACAACCATGCTTTCAAACCAACAACCAAATTTCTATTCGTTCGTTATAGAGGCAAAGACAAGAAAGAGCGGCCTATTCACAAAAAACATCATTATTTGACGAATTTTTAGCTCACATCTATCATTTCTGTATCCATTGTTTCCTCAAAAAACAACTCTCCTCGATGATTCGTTGGTCCTAAAAATTCTTTCTTATAATCCAAGCGATCCATTAATTTTCATACCTCCCATGGAAATCCCATTGAAAACGCAAAATCGACTGGGAGACAACGACTCCTCAGTCGGTAGCAGATGAATAATGTGGTGCCACTGGCCATGAACATCACCTACCAACACACGTTGTAATTGCTATTGATTTCGATTGATTTCCAGGTAGTTGGGCTTGACTTCGTTCAACAAACACATTGACAGGAGCCGCAGTTTGCCATTTCCCCTCTCTACAAGCAGGATTAATAATATTCGCCAGGAAGAATCATCATCTTCAACGCACTGAAATTTTCCCTCCTAGCTTGAAGTGTTTGGAATAGGTCATTTTGAATGGATTACTATTTTAATTTATAGAAAGTAAATATTTCTCTAAATCACTTAAGTTAAAACCAGTTATAGAAAGTAAATTAACTTATAGAAATTAACTGTTTCTCCTAATCACCAAAACTAAAACTGATTAACTTAATATATTTTAAGTATTATATTATTTTATAAAAATCTATAAAAATCATACTATATTATTTTTATAGAAAATAAACTAACGTAAAACATCCATTTCTTTAGTAACTCAAATTAAACTTAATTAATTAAAATTTTATATATACTAATACTATTTTTATAAAAAATAATATATATATATATAATATATACATTCTGGATTCAAGAATGTTGTAGTGCATCCAGCATCTTCAATGTCAAAATCTATGGCTTGTTGTGGAGATATTGGAAGCTAATATAGCGTATAATTGGGAAGTTTGGCATCTTATTTAAGAAGAAGTTAGATATAATCGGTGTTTAAGTACACTATTAATGATTTTTTTAATGTTTTACTAATTGTTGATATTTATTAGATTAAATTTATTTAATTCTGGATATTTATTACGAAGTGAGAAGGATTAAATCCTTTGAAGTGAAAACTTTCTTGTAAAATATTATTAATTAATTAATAATTTTTTAATTTTTTATAATAATTTATAAATTATTGATAATCCTTTACCATAATAATATTAAATAATAAAAACAATTAATTAATATTCATTAATTATAAATAAATTAATATTTAATAATGATATAGACTAAGTGAGCTTAAAAATGTTTAGAAATGACATAAACTAATGAAATAGTGTGTAAGCAACAAACTCAAATTGTTTATTTGGTTTTAGAATTAGACAAAATATAAAATAAGGATTATGCTATATGATACTCTCATGTTTTTATTAATCTCTGGGTCATTTTCTTTCCTTATTTTAAAATTGAATTGACCTTATATTCACATGACATAAAGTTGCTTCCAACCACTACCACTATAACCTCTAGGTGCCTATGTATCCCCTTCTGTAAGCATAGGCAAATTACGGTGATTTGAACCTGAAAACTCCTCACACATAATGATTTATATTCACGTCCATCGCCAATTGAGTTCTTCTCAAATCTCTTTTATTTTAATGTTTTTGAATAACTATTTTATGTCGTTTAGTTTCCCCTTACATCGTGTGGAAGACAAACTAGTAAAGTGGGAGTGAGTCTACTCATGAAGGACTGTACTTGGGAGGAAAAAAAGAGTAGTGAATAAAGAGTCATTAATATAGTTTAATGCAATTAACATTGTCATTATATTTTATTATAAAATATAAAAGTGAAAAAGATGTAACATATAAATCTCTAAAATGTTTCTATGTTTGTACTATGGCACTTTATTGAAACATTGGTTTCATGAATAAAGACTTTATGGACATTTACAATTGGAAAATTGTAAATACTTTACGATTTTGTTATCTTTATTTATCAATTTCTTGGATTGTAGGCAATGAGATAGGTTTCAAACTTATTATTATATTAACATCAAAATTTCTCTTGAAACTTCAAGCTATTGAATGTTTTTACTGAACACGGAAACTCAGTAATATATTGTCATTATTGATAGATGTTGAATAGTATATTTTGTAATTTTTTTTAATGTGGAAGGGTTGATGAAAGGTTATCTATATGGAGTGGATTATCATACAATTTTTCATCTATCTTGGTATTCTCTAGGTGGTAAAATTGGAGGAAGTTGGTTGCAAACCCAATTTCAATTGTAGGTACTTGTTTAAAAAATGGGGTTCAAAACCATTTAGAGCCATTTTTTGGTGTCAAATGTTATTTTTGGGTCATAATATCTATAACTTTTTCCTAGTCCCTTAACACTATTTTATATATCTATATTTTTCCAATGGTGTGAAAATCACAACAACTATAGCTAATGTGTAGAAGAAACACCTCCTACAAATTGACCTCCTTTCTTGACCACCATGGTATAAAGGGATGTCATGTTAGCCATCATTACTCATGCATGTGGGGGTGGTCACATGTGGACATTCATGAAGATTCTACAAGGTTGAAATTTAAAACTCTAATGATAGATGGATATCAAGGTTTTGTAAGTGCCAAGTCACTAGGAGGAAAAGTGATTCCATTATTTAGTTATGTATTTGTTCCTTAGTTGAGGAAAGAATCTAAAGATGGTATTTTGAGATCATTAAAAAGGAGGAAAAAATTTTTTAGTATCCACTCATGCTATAATGTCATATGAAAATAAAAATTAACAGCTTCATTCTTTGTACTTGCATTTCCATAATGGAAGGAAATGGAATGAAATGTAGAAATCACATTCTATTATAATTTTCTCCCATATTCGGCTTACTAAAATACATCTTGAATTTATTTGTGTCAATGGTATGTTCTTTTTGTCATTTATTTAACATTCATTTTTAATTATTTCATGAAATTAAGGAATATAATAGTAATAATTTATCTTGGATCTAAGAAACAAATACAAAAATATAATATTTCAAAATATTTTAACATCTATTAGTTCACGGGTCAATGATTCTCTAAGATATGATGTTGTTTCTTAACTGTATGTTTCTGCATTGTTTATCGTTGCAACTATGTTTATTTAATTATGTAGCAATTTTTTCTTTCACCCATGAAGTATATTCTACACTATTTATTCCTTTCAATTGGAACCAAATCCTTATCATCTCGAATAAAGGGTGTTGTCGACGCATTTTTTTTTATCTGAATTTAATTTAAGAGGGGAGTTGGATAGAAATAATTATTGCTTCGATAAAAGTTTGAGAACATCTAGGTTAGTAACAGAGAATTTTAAGGGCACAAAATTTGTGTTATGGAAGCTTAAGATGGAGAAGTTATTCATAGAGTGAGATATATGTGCTGAAGTATTTAGAACTAAACCCATTGGCATGACATATGGCAACAATTGTTTTTGGGTGTAAAGGAGAGAATCTTTATTACGGTTTGTTTACTGAATTAGTGTTATTGAAAGGTTTTGAAGAAAAGAATATAACAAATTGAGGGATTTCTTATAAGATAAATACTTTCTTAGTAGTATTTTTATAATAAGCTAAATAGTTTCTTAATAATCTATTTCATTGAAAAAGTTGTTCACCTTTATATTTACTCGGGATGATTCTATAAATAAGAATCTAAATGTCTTCAATAATGTTATGAAACAATTAATTTTAGTTGAAGTGAAAATGGACGGGAAGGATACATTCTCACTTGGATGAATTCATCGCAAAAAGTTGATAAAATTGAATTAGGATGAACTATTAAAAAATGATGATTCTATAAATAAGAATCTAAATGTCTTCAATAATGTTATGAAACAATTAATTTTAGTTGAAGTGGAAATGGATGGGAAGGATACATTCTCACTTGTATGAATTCATTGCAAAAAGTTGATAAAATTGAATTAGGATGAACTATTAAAAAATACAATGCTTGAAAACATCATGACTACATTACTTTCAGAGGAGTGAGGTGGAAAGTTTCTAAAGCCTCCAATGAGGCATGGGCTACTTCTAGTAAAAAGGTGATAATAGTGTTAAATCTTATTATAGACGTAATCCTCATAGAGTTTTCAAGGAAAATGGTTGAAACTACATCAAGTCATACATTTTAGAAGAGATTAGAAAGAAGAGAATGAAGAAGAAGAAGGAGAATAATGATTTTGATGATGGATTTGGAAAATATTCTTAGGAGGATGGATGACATTCATTTCTTACATCATTGATAATGCATGCGTGCTAGACTACATGGTTGACATACTTCAAATATTCCTTCTATACAAGTCCCCATCGATATTTATTTTGAGTGTATAAGAAAAATGATTATGGGATGGTATATGTAGGTGATGAATCTCCTCTTAGTGGAGTTGTCGGATAGTTGTGATTACATTCAGTAGTAGTAGCATGAATTCGACCAATGTAGTTTTGCACATTTTGATTTTGGTGTGAAATATATTATCAATGAGAAAACTTATTGAGGAAAATGTGGATATTTTTTTAAGCTATAAATAGGATCTATTACAATACTACAAGCCAACATTATGGCTTACTCATATCACATTTCCAAAAAATCTTGATTTCTATTCATATGATTTTTTTTAATTATTCAATTTCAATAAGAGAGAAAGCAGATACCTACTATTACGATAATTTTAACATTTCATATGTGACTATTAAGAATATTATAAAATATTTTGTGGAGGTTAAAATTCCTACGATCAACCTAAAAATTATTTAAAAATTAAATAATAAATCATAAAACCCTATTTCCGAGAGCCTCTCTACGCCCAATATAGAAGAGATATTGTGGTTAAACATTTTGACTCATCAAATTACATATAAATAGAAATATATTAAGAAAATTTAAATAGAACACATAATTGATAATTAGAATTATAATTAATTATAACTAACCATTAAACCAATCTAGATTCATCCAAATTTTGGATCTACCAAGCATTGAGACAGAGCAATCAAATTTCTTAAAGTGCAAAACATGCTTTAAAATGGAAAGAGAATTGATCTATCATGGCTTAGTAGATCTAAAATTAATATTAATCTACATTGGCTCTAAAATAAATAAGCCTATATATATATATATATATATATATATATATATATATATATATATATATTAAATATATCTTATTGAGCAAAGTTATTGTAAAAATGATCATAAATAAATTAGTAAATTGTTTCGAATGTATAGTTGTTTATATAGATATATATAGATTCACATTTGCATGGAAAAATTGAAAAATGTGTATTTCATTAAATAATTTGGAAAACGACGAATAACGCAAGTGGTAAACACCGAATGAATTCTAAAAGGGTTATGCTCTAGCTACAACATGCCATGTGATTGGTTTGTATGGGTTGGAAATTTCTATAACTATTTTACCTAAACACTGAAATGTCACATTTTGTTTGAAATCTTTAACCTTGAAATAATTAATTTTGTTTGGAATTGTGTAAAGGCGCATGACTTCCATGTTCAGATTCGAAGAAATAGAAGATCAAACTTCGGTTTGATGTAGTATTTTAAAAAATGACATTGTTCTTCTTACAACCCCACAACAACAATTACATGGCCAGAAACATATTAAATATAAAAAAAATTGAAGAGAATAAAATATGGAGCAGAGGACTTATTCTTCTCAGTATTACAAATCACTTATATAAGATTACATTGGAAACATCAATAATAAATGATTGGAGTTAAACTCAACTTAAACTCAACTAACTCAAACTAAATTGGGACACTTGGAGGGACAATTTTGACACCTAACAAGTGGTTGGAATTAGATTCTCCAACACTCCCTCTTAATTACAACCACAAAAAATTCAATTATGATACATGTTGGTCTATGTCTCAGCTAGATTTACAATTTAAAAATTGACTTCAACTTTTCTTCTTCTCCTTTTCGAGATCTTATAGCCTCTAAATTGTAGGTTTAACCCCGTACAGAAATTACTTGCATACGAATTCTAAAACACAGAAAATAAACAATGCTAGAGGATAACAAAAAAAACAGATATACACAGAGATTTTCCCCTGGACCCAAAACCGGGACTACCAACTTGATTTTTCATTATGTTCCTTTCAATGATACAATACATATTTATACATGCCGAATCATCCAATACCATGGACTAAAAAACCATTGCGACCAAAACCATGGACTGAAAACCATCGCATCCAACCATGTGTGAAAATCATGCACAAAACCATAGGCATGTCCGCCCAACCTAACATAGTGTCCAAAGCCAAAAGTTTCCGAGGCGCTGCCCTGGACCCCATAGAGTGAGGTTACCTGCACCCCTCAAACCCCTCGTGACTCTCCTCGCTACGCAATCCGCGTAATGAAGTGGGGGCTCTGCCCCCTTCTAACCCCCCAGTTAATTACGTGGGTTAGTCGTCGAAATAATATAACACAACCAAACATAAATTGTTTTAACGTTTTCTCTTTGTTGTATCTTTCAAACTTGAGTTTCTTCATTTGTTGGTGCAGGTCTTCCATGTTTCAGGTTTTCTAAGCATATCCTGAACTTTTTCAAAAAACAACTTGTATGTGTGCTCCTGCCACATATTATCTTCTATACTGTGGTTTTCATCTTCAATTTGCTGCAACATAAGATTATACTATAATTTCATCTCTTCACAACTCCAATACTTGAAAATTTCATTAATTTGTTCACCATCCAAGCTTTCTTCGAGGATCATTTCTACAGCTTCTATGAAGACTTCATCTAGAAATGGTGTTACAAGCCATGCTTCAATAAAATTTAATTGTTCATATAATCCTTTTATGTACCTGCATACTGGAAATCAATATTAGAAGTAAAAATATTTGGAGAACGACATTGGTTATGTTCCTTCTTCTATGCAATGAGAGATTTTTTCTGTTGTGCTTCTTTCTCAATTGCTGCTTTTGTATATGTCTCTATTTTATCTTTCTGGGATTCCTTCTTTGCCTCTTCCTTTGTTTCTGTTTCTATTTTTTTAACTTCTTTACTAACTTGTGCAGCTGCAAACAGGTTGTCTTCCATTGTCTCACCAAATAACATCATGTCAATATGATGTTTTTGTTGCATCACTTGCAACCATTCATCATTAGCCAACAATTATTCATCAAATTTTACATCAACAATATTTTTCTCTGGATTCACCATAGTATCGAATGCTCGAGTGGAAGTTTAATTGTCATCGACAAGATTTGTTGCTCGATTCACCAAACTTTCATCAGCAAGCTCTGTTGCTAGATTCTTCAAACTTTCATGAGCAAGCTCCATTGCTGGAATCTTCAAATTTTTGTCCACCTATGGCTATGCACATTGGGATTCATGAGCATCTACGTGCTCCTTCTCTCTTGCTTCTGCAACTTCTTCACAAACATCATCCACTTGTGGCTAAGTACAGTGGGATTCAACAATCCTTTCATCTCGTTGTAGATCTATTGTTGTAGATCCACCTTCATCTTTAATTTCAATGCTCCCCCTTGCACCAAAACATCTCTCAAGAATATCCCAAGCCTCCTTGGCTATTTTGGCTTCTGAAATTAGGGAAGAATGTTGTCATCAACAAATTCTTTTATGCATTTCAATGCAGATGCATCATTTTGCCTCTTCACTTCCAGATCTAAAAGGATCTCAAACATCTCTCGTTGTCGGTTTGACCTTCTTAGCCTCTTGACTCTTCCCACTTGATCACTGACGAAATGTGACTCAACAAAAAAATCAAACTTCAAACATAGCAACTATGCGAATATGCCACGAAAATGAACCTTCTTCACAAAACTCTTTTACAACCGATTTAAATATCTATTGGTTTTTAGAATCTTTATGATTGAAACAACCAAAAGAAAAAAAAACTATCAACAAAACCCTTTTAAAAAAAAAACTATGAATGAAACCCTCTTTTCATGAGCATTTTGGAAATAATGCTATTGAAGCCCCTTTTTGTTTTTAAATTACATCTTTCGAATCTCATAAAAATTAAGAGAATGAAATATTAAATGGCCATTTTTCAAATTACATAAGCCCTTTTTGAAAATAATACCATGCACTTCTTATTTGAAATACAAGTGTGCATTTTATATAAGACAACATGAAATGTTTCGGTCAAACCTTTATCCTTCGGCGTTATGCGCATTTCATGCTTATGCAACCAACGAGCTTTTGTTGATGCTGTCTTCGTGAGCTTCACGTACTTTGCTGCTTGATCATGAGACGCAGCTGCCATTACCTTAACTTTTCCACTGAATTGCACTCCCAATCTGCTTCTTGCCTCAACTTTGTCCTCTTGTGCCTTGTGGACCTCTTTTTAAATATCACGGGTAACGCTAATGCTCTGTGGGATCGCGTGTTAACTGTGAAGGGCAGCGTTAGTGCTCTAACGCAGTGTCCATCACAACCAACCCACGCCAATTTTCAATGATGCAAGGAAAGCTCGATTAACAAGACTTTTCCTTGACTCTTCAGCGTTAATGGTGTTACTAATGCACTAGTTTAAGTTAATCTCCCAAAAAAAATCTTTTATCTGTTTCGCCTTTGCCTTGCCGTAGCTGGCTTCTTGGTTTTCTTGTTGCTTCTTCGCAGGATTTTTTAAATTTTTGCTGCTCTCTCAACGAGGCTTAAGCTAAACTTCTACTGTTCTCTCAAAGAGGTTTACTCTTTCTCTTCACTCATGTTGCTGCTCTTTCACGGAGTCTTATGCAAACTTGTCTCTGTAGGTTTCTCTCATGGAGTCTTACACAGGCTTGCTCTAACATCATGACAAAAATTGAAGAGGAAAAAATATGGAGTAGAGGACTTACTATTTTCAACACTACAAATCACTTAAATAACATTACATTGGAAACATCAGTAATAAATGAACGTAGTTAAACTCAACTAACTCAAAATGAACATAGACACTTGGAAAAATGATTTTGACACCTAACCAGTAATTGGAATTGAATTCTCAACAAAATATTCACACATCGTTACAAATTTTACTAATCGTTGAAATAAAATACGTTCTGTTTGAAATCTTTAGCATTTTAATTACAGGTTCTGTTTGAAATCTCGTAAATGCGCAAGGTTTGAGTGTTCAAAATAAGTGATGCTATTTTAATGTCAGAAAATCAAAATTCTATATAACATAATTGATTCAACTCGTTGAGTGTATAGCATAACAAGTTATTGATTTAACGCGTGCAAACTGTACCTACTACAATGCCACAAATATAACACACACGTATTGTCCGCCTACTTTCATAGTGTTTAAAAATTAAACTGAAATCATTCATTCAATTCGTTTCACATCAACAAAGATTATTGGCAAAGAGTACACTGGGAGGAGTAGAAAATTACGTTTCGATATACATATTTATTGAGTTAAGGAATATATACAGAGAACGAAAATGGGTCGCTACACTAATTAAAATATTCATAAATAATTCATAATCACACACGATAAGTCATATATACTCACAAATAATAAAAAATAACATCCAATAAATAGCAAACTATACAATGTAAAACACCAACTATAGAAAGACAATGATCAAACATATTCACCATAAAATTCCAACCGTACCTTCTATAAAGATAGTTTAAAATATATTTTTTAATCATTAGGGAACACCACAAATTCTTTACTGAATTATAGTTTTTTCATGCCATTAAAGTATCAAAACTATAACCTGATATAGATAAATTCCTCAATAGAGATAGTTCACTGAAGTATCCATAAAAATATCAAACTATAACTTGATATAAATAAATTCCTCAATGGCCATGATGTCACCAATTTTATTGAGTGCTTCCTTCCACGATGATAACTTTACTTCAAGGAGAAATCCTATCAAAATTCTTAAAATTCACATTGAGATTCTACTTTCCTAGAATATTCCCAATTTTTCCAATCATGCCAAGTAGATCAATTTGTCTACAAAGAATGTTACTTCCCTCCATACTGATGTAATCACAAATTATCGTGTAAAAAGATATCATTCATAGTGCTACACCATTTTTTCCCATTCCTCCTCCAACACTAAATAACCCTAAGACTCCAATCTGCCCATCCCTATAAAACACAACCCTTAACTAACTAGAAGTAAGGATTGCATGCAAGCCCTCCATTTTCACCATAACAAAATATCATCATTGCAATCAAAATCACGAGATCTTCCACTTTAAGGTTCACAATAGTAATCACAATCCACCACTATTTCCTTTGGATAATCCACCACTACTTCCCTTGCATAGATTCCACATCCACTCACCCTTGTTCTACACCCTAAATCTCTCTCTCGCTTGACCAAGCTACTCTACGCATGTGACATTGCTAGCAAAATGGTCACATTTATCGATTATGCATGGTGATAGACTAATTTTGTTGGAATTCTTCCATTCACAGATCTGCCTCCATGGTACAAAAGTCTAGTTTCGTGTCTATTAGGCACACACTCACCATCTATTGGATGAGGATAGGTTGCTACATGTGTTCATGATTGACAACAGATGAAGAGGGCGTAGCCCTGCCACATGGGCTTGGGTGCCCAAATTGAAGATTCCAACTGGATATTTGTTAAGAGCGTAGAGGAGACAAAACACAAATTCACACAAATAACACGAGTTGCTTCTCTTCTATCGATCACACAAAACTTGATGCTTACATTGAACCGAGTGAAGGGTATTTATCCTTTTCCAACTAGCGATTTGCCTAAAATATCTTAACATGCAACCACATGCAGAAACACACTAAAATTTGTCTATCACTTAACTTGACTCAATGCTCAACACTCAGTTAACTGACTCTTTAAGTTTAGCCCACTCCTCATGCAGGAGTAATTATCTTATTTTAACACTCCCCATTAATTATGACCATTAAACTAAAACATGACTCATGACAATTTGAACATGTCTAGTGGTCTATGTCTTAGCTAGGCTTACAACACCCAAGTTTATTCTATGAAATTCAAACACATCTTTTGTTAATGACTTAGTAAATATATCAACCAGTTGATCACAAGATTTATAGGGCTTCAAGTGAACTTCTCCATTGCTCACAAGTTCTCTAATAAAGTGATATCTAGTATCAATATGCTTGCTCTTCTGATGAAACACATTATTATTGGATAGTGCCATCAATGAGTTGTTGTCACACTAAATTATTGTTGATCCTTGTTGTTTCTGCTTGAGTCCATCAAATACTCTTCTTAACCAAACTGCTTGACATGCTGCTGATGTTGCTGCTACATATTCTACTTTTGTTGATGAATGTGTCACCATGGGTTGCTTCTTAGAAGCCCATGAAATCACACCTGAACCAAGATGGAACACATAACCAAAAGTGCTCTTCTTATCATCCAAGCTTCCTAAAAAATCACTATGTGTGTATCCAATCAAATCTTTCTTGTATGTGCTTGTATACATTATGCCACAATCTCTAGTTCCTACTATGTATCTCAAAATTCATTTTCACGCACTCAATGTGTGTCTTTTGGAGTCTCCATAAATATGGAAATTAAACTTACTCCATGCATGATATATGGTCTTGTAGCGATGAGATACATGAGGCTTCCAACCAATCTTTTGAATAGACTTGTATTGACATCTGATCCTTCATCATCCTTGCTTAACTTTGTACCTATTACAACTATTGTAGGGACAAATCTGTAATTTTCCATCCTGAATATTTTCAACAAATATTTGGCATATTTGTTTTGACAAATAGAAATTCATTTTTCAGATTGCTCAACTTCTATGCCAAGAAAATATTTCATGCAACCAAGATCTGTCATCTCAAATTATTTCACCATGGCTGGTTTAAATTCATCTATCTCAAAAACACCTGTAAAAATCATGTCATCAACATATAAGAAAACAATCGAAATATTTCCATGCTCATTTACCTTTGTGTATAAGGTAGGCTCAATGTTTCTTCTACAAAATCCATTCTTAACCATGTAGTTTTTTATTATGTTATACCAAGCTCTTGGCGCTTGCTTCAGTCCATAGAGCACATTCTTCCACCTGTAAACTTTCTCTTCATTACTTTCAACTTCATATCCTGGAGGTTGTTGCACATAAATTTATTCTTCCAGAATTCCATTCAAGAAGGATGACTTCACATCCATCTCATATACTTTCGACTTGTCCTAAGTTGTTGTTCCTAGAACTGCTCTTACAGTATCAAATCTGGCTACCAGAGCAAACATTTCTCCGAAATCTATTCCCGATTGCTGCGAGAATCCTTTTTCTACAAGTCATACTTTAAATCAGTCAATTTCACCTTTCTCATTCATATTTGTATTATACACCCACTTTACACCAATGATATTTTTTTCCTTTGGCAAATCAATCAAATCCCATGTATCATTCTTTTCAATAGCTTCAATTTATTCATGCATCACTTGCACCCAATTTTCATCTTTGTTTTCTTATTAAAATGGAGAAGGGTGGAATGACAATAATGAAAAATTTGAACTAACATCCAAATCGTCATAAATATCTCTCAAACATCTCATCTTTCTCTTACCATTGCTTGACTCATCACCTGAATGATTGTTGGGAGAATCTCGATCTGTTTACCTACTTGAAGATCCATGCTTATCTAAAAATATTGGAGTCCATGTTGGTGTGTCTCTGTTTGGTGTCTTCACCTGTGATTTTTGTTGTTGCTTTTCTACTACATCATCTTCTTCCATTAGTGGCACTTGTGCATCAATTGTTTTGTCTACAGTTCCATTCCATGACTCTTGTTCTTTGAACACAACATCTTTTCTAATTGTGGTCTTCTTGTGACATGGTTATACAGTTTATAAGATTTTGATTGTTCACTATAAGTAGTAAATATGCATTTTTCACTTTTATCATCTATTTTTCCTCTTCGCTCTTTAGGCACATGTGCATACGTTACACATCCAAACACTCTGAGATGATATACGCTGCAATACATACTTGACCATGTTTGTTTTGGTACTTTGTTCATCACACACCTTTTAGGAGATTTGTTGATCACATAAATAACACATGCAACTACTTCTTCCTAGTACTCATTAGACAAGTTTCTACCTTTCAACATGCTTCTTACCCTGTTCATAATTGTCTTGTTCTTTCTCTCTGCTACACCATTCTGTTGTGGTGTGTACCTAGTTGTAAATTGTCTTCTAATTCCATGTTGTTTACATTAATCATGGAACGCCTTTGAATCATATTCTCCACCACGATCTAACCTTAATACCTTGATCTGTCGATCACTTTGATTCTCTGTTAAGACTTTGAATTCCTTGAACTTTGCAAAAGTTTTAGACTTCTGCTTCAAGAATTAAACCCAATTCTTTCTACTATAATCATCGATGGAAGTGATGAAGTAATAAATTCCACTAATCAACTATATCCTCATAGGTCCACACAAATCTGTATGCACTAACTCAAGAGGTTTCTTTGTTCGATATGCAACTCCCTCTGGAAAAATTTCACGGTGTTGATTTCCCAAGATGCAACACTCACGAGTACTAGCATGTTATTCGATGGGAGGTAACCTTTGACCATCTATTTCTGTTGCAACAATCTTAAACCAAAAAAGTTAAAGTGTTTAAATTGAAAGTACCATAACCAGTAACCATTAGAGCATGCAACTGTAAAACAACTCAACTGACCACTGTAATTCATAATTAGAGGAAAGAGTCTATTCCTCCTCATTTGCATCTTTTCTATCAGTTGCTTTCTTGTGGGATTGTCATAGATAACACATTCTTGACCTTGAAAGATAACTTTGTACCCTTTTTGTGTCAATTGACCAACACTTAACAAATTATGTTTGAGACTAGGAATATAATATACCTCTAAGATTGTCTTTGGCTCCCCCTAGTTGGTTAGAATGTTGACCACTCATTTGCCATATACTTCCACAATCATATCTATCCCCAAATTTACCTTTGTTTCACAGATTGATCAAAATTTACAACCAAATTCTTGTTGCATGTCATGTGGTTACTACCACATTGTCTAATAACTACATAGTAGAAGAAGGTTTATGCATGGTATGGTAAGCTAGGAACATGGAGTTAGTATTATTTGTAGTGACATTAGCTCTATGGTTCCCTTGATCAACTATCTTCTTCTTGCAATCATGAGTGTAGTGACAAAATTTATTGCAATAATAACATCCCACCTTTGATTTGTCCACTCTTTGATTATTGTTGAAGCTTTTGTAGTTGCTTCCACTTTTATGTTCATGCTCTTCTTGGCCATCTCTTTGACCACCATATATTTCGCTTCATCCTCTTCCTCTTGATCTACTTCTGCCTAAACCTCTGTCTCTTGAAATAGAAACCTAACTTTTGAAGGCAGTCTCTAAAGTGGAATCCTTATTTTTGTCTATCCTTGCCTCAGGTGATAGAAGTGATTCCATCAGCTCATCAATTGTCAATGATAACAAATCCTTGGCTTCTTCTATGGCTACTACCACAACATCAAATTTGGTAGATAGAGATTTTAGGACCTTCTCAACCACTGTTTGATCTTTAATGTCTTCACCATAAATTTTTAACTGATTTATGACAGTTATGACCTGATTCACAAAAAAATTGATGTCCTCTATCTCCTTCATCTACAGACTTTGAAAATCTCTCCTAGTATTCTGCAACTTAACAATATTTACTTTGGCCATACCTATATAGTTTTTCGCTAATGTATCCCATGTTACTTTTGCTAAAGACGTGATCATAATCTTCTTGAACACTGCTCGGTCCACTTCGTGCTAGATAAGTTGCAATGCTTGTGCATTCTTCTTCCTGTCTTTCTTCCATTGTTCCCACTCTGTATTACTCAGAGCTTGTTCTTTTGCTTTATTCTTAGGTTCTGAAAACCCAAACTGGACATAATCCCAAACATCATGTGCCTGTAATGTGGTTTCCATCTTAATGGCCAACACATCATAATCTTTCCCTGTAAACGGTGGGAACTGGGGATGCAAATTTGAGAAAGCCATTTTTTTCCAAAAAAATTCTCTTAAAAAAAAAAAAAAAAAACCTTAATCCTCCTTTAAAAACTTTTTTTGCAATTTTTTTTTTAAATACCCTTTCAATAAAAACCCTAATTTTTTTTTTTTTTTTTTTTTAATTAATAAAAAACTTAAAAATCTTTAGCAAAAAAACCCTTTTCGAAAATCTCCTAATTATTTATATATATAAAAGAAATATTAAAAAAAAAAACTTTATATATAAAAGACAAAACCTTTTATAATCCACCCTTCACGAATTCAAAAAATAACTTTTTAAGTGGCTCCTTTGATATATCAAAAGGATTTTTAAAAAGCCACTCCCATAAACATGAATCACACCATGTCTACGCGACATCAAAATTTAAAAAAAAACAACGAAACGTGTTAATGTATTCTTCGGTGACTAAGGAGAGTGTGCTAACGCCTTCCATAGTGACTAAGGAGAGCATTATTCCTCTAACGCGACAAACCTCACAGGGATACACGAAAATCTATGTAATTCCACGATGATTAACGCAACTTTCTAATGATCTTGAACATGTTATAATGCTATGTGTATAATTGTAGGATGTATTAATGCTCAAACACCATGAGGAAAAAGTATTTCTCCTCTCAGGGTTTGAGCTAATCCGTTTTTCCGCACTTTGTATAACCTTGCTCTGATACAAATTTTTCGGAAAGGTGGAGGAGACAAAACATGAATTCACACAAATAACACATGAGTTGTTGCTCTTCTATTGATCACACAAAACTTGATGCTTGTTTATCCTTTTCCAACTAACTACTTGCCTAAAATATTTTGACATGCAACCACACACTAAAAGTCGTCTAGCACTTAACTCGACTTGACTCAACACTCAATACTCAGTTAATTGACTCTCCAAGTTTAGCCAACTCCTCATGCATGAGTAATTGTCTTATTTTAACAAGCAACATCCTTTTTTTTTTTTTTTATCAAATTTAGCATTGCGTCCAATTACTGGTTCAATCAATCCTCATCACAATACACTACGTGAGAAGACACAACCTCTAGTCCAGTGGCATAAAATCTCTCCTTACACAATGACCTTGAACACAGGTCCTGCGACATTGACTTCTCAATTCACCACTTTTTTTTACAAAGATACTAGTTTCTTCCCCATAGATGCATGGCTTCAATGAATAATCACTTTTTTATTTTTTCGTCATCAACTTGCAGTTTAGTCAAATCATTGAACGAATTCAATTTGAGTCTTCCGACCATCTTCCGTATTTATCTTTTTAATAATCTCCTTTACAGTGGTTGATGCACAATTTACAACAGTTACACCAACCACAACAAATGGATGGAAAAATTATATACCACAAAAATTTGTTAGATCACACAAGGATATAAATCATAGAATGATCTACTTTATACATATTTTTGGGTACACATGTGAGGGAGTTATCCTAGTCTTACTCTAATACCATTTTAAGATATGAGACAATAAAACTTATTAAGCCGAGAGGCTCATTCTACAACCCAGTATGAGGGGATGTGTAAGTTTGTCTTATGTCCATGCCCCTTCAAAAGTAAAATTCAAATTAATTTTAAAAATTAGTTTCTAGATAGAAAAAGTAATGTCTCTATAATTAAAAAAAAATGAGTATGCTCTAAAGTAACTAGAAGTAAAAAAAATGTGTGAATCAGATGCTTAAATCTTATAATTTTCAAAAATATTTCAACAATAGATTTCTATAAACTATTTAAAGATCTATGTTATCTAATTTATGTCAACATCAACTTCATATATATCTATATATAGCCAAAAAAAGGAAATTATGGTTAAAGTTTTTAATTGCTCATATATATACTCCATTTAGCATTCAAAAATACAATTTAAAGAATGAAAAATAGCACATTGTATTTTTCACTCTAAAAAAGTTTGCAAGTGAAGAAATTTGATCCTTCTCCACTTATGTTAGATGAGTACTTAAGATGGATCTATGTTGGTTATGGACCAAAATGTGCCCAACGCTCTATATAAAATATGAGAGTAAAACTTATTATGCAACAAACTATGCTTAACGTTCTGTGCGAAACAATATAGAAGAACATATATAAATATGAGAAGCTTTAGTGTAAGATAGGCAAATTATGTTGGACATACAATCCTTCAGCAACAAAAATATCTCAACATTACACCAATATAAAAAGTATATATTTAGAAAGGATATCTCAAATCTAGTTAGTGCCTCCAACTTCATAAAAAAAATAAGAAATCGAGTCTATGTAAAGAACCATATTTACCTAAAAATCATCAATAATCTCAACAATAAAACATAATCACATACACAAAACAAGTTAGAATTTTATACTCCATATGAACCAACTTATCTATATTATAACATCAAAAATATATAATATATATCAACAAAAATTGCACACATAAACAAGTTATAATTATATACTCCAACACCACCCCGTTATCTATAGTTATAAGATCAACGATATATAATACCTACTAGAATTTGCACCAGATACTACAAAGGGAATGTTGTAAGTATTTCCAGTGACACTTGCATATGTGTTTGGATTTTGCATAATGTTTGCGCTAGATTAGTTTTCCAAGGATTATGATCAATTGTAAGATTCCTTTGAGGGACACATAATATCAAATTGGCAAAAGACCCTCAGAGCATCATCAAAGCTCATGGTGTTGTAACCATATTGGCCTTCTACTGCATGGATGCATTTTTATTTTTATTTTGAGCTGATGATGATCAAGTCTCAAACATAATGTATGCTTATTAGGCACCTATTGACATTCTCATCATCATTCTCATTGACTTTTGTATTCTAGA
>APFE030335187.1:78167-93602 GCA_000404065.3 Pinus taeda | reverse complement strand
CAGAGGATAAATGTTTTGGCATTTAGGTGGGTCATTTGGCTACAAATTTTTCAATATGGAGAGCTTTGCTTACTAACTTAGATGATAAAAAACAAATTTGGTTTTGCCTACAACAGTGGTATACTATAATAGAGAATATTTTGATGAAGCCTTTGCTGAGGAAATGAAAATGATATAGGCAGAATGAGAAGTAAGCATTTTGAGTTCCATAGATAAATGTTTCTTAGGAATCTTCAATAGTTGGTACAAGATTGTTGTTGAAAACACCTGGATGGAATGTACAAAGTGGGAAATGCACTGATATTTCTACCTATACACATGTTGAATTCCCTCTATAAAGAGAGTATGTTACATGTAGAGGGCATGTTGCGTGAAGAAACTATAATCCTTGATGATGTAATGAAAAATAGAGAGGTGCACAAAGCATCCTAAATCATGCTAATGCTAAATACAAAAACATTATTGAAATATCCATCTTTGTGTATTCTGCGCCAAATTGTAATAGTTATCATATAATATTTCTAGTTGTATCCAAAGGCTTTCTCTTTTCTGTTTTTGATTGAAGAAAGGAAAGAATAAAATAATAGCAACTCAATTTTTTTCTTACATGTATCCCCATCAAAATCATTCTTTGCAAGAAAATTAACATCCTCCACTTTGGTAATCTTAGTGGAGGAAGAAAATGATCACTTTCATACCACATAGGAAAAGGTGCATATTGAGGAATGATACACCAACTGATCAACATTTAGTAGATTAGTTGATATGCATCATTTCCTATTGGTACAATGACAACAAACATATTATCAAATGAATCTTTCATGTCCAAAGTGCTCAACTCCTTGTCTCTAGTTATCTATACATAATTGGTTGTGGCATAGGGTAAGAAACTAGAACAACGTTAGGATCATGTCCTAGAGGAAGCATTATAGGAGTTCCAACAACAGAAACCATAGGCTCAACAATGGGATGACCAACAATAGCTCCATATACACTACGAAACCCTGGCGGAGAAGCATGGTTAGAAGATTTCCCTACAGAACCTCAAGATTGTTTTCCTTGACTAGTTATAGGTCCTTGTGGTGATCATACATCAATCCCATTCACACTAGTAATATCATGAATGCTAGATCGTCTTCTATCCCCGTTCATTGAATTCAGCCAAATAAAATATTTTTATGCATGACTAGCCACCTGTGTGGGAGTTTGATAGAAAAAAAATCATTGAGATGCTCCCCTTGTCACGTTTGCCAAATTTTTCTAGACCCAATGAGAACATCGTGCATCAACAAACATACACACATTATCACTAAAACCATCCAAGGTAGAGTATTTTATGTCCTACTTTTTCCCGAACATTCATCCATCTTGAACAAAGTCGGTTTCAACAAGTTCTCGTCTGTCAACATTTCTGAAACATTTCTCACTAGTCCAATAACACCGGAGACATCAATGAAAAAAATGGATTACAACATTGACAGTTGTGTGATGACCATGTACTATATGCTTAGTAGCAAGGGAAGAGGGGGTTATCATCCTAGTTTGAGCCATGGATATGATACATGTTTTTGCACATTTTCCTTTTACTTTTCATTCTCTATTTAGTGAGGTTGAAGACGTCAACTCTCAAGAATTCATTAAGCTTAATAACATCCAACTCTCGAGCCCTCAATGTTCACTTTGAAAATGGAGATACATGAAATATTCAAGTAGATAAGGATTATTTCCACTGCGTGTTATATTAATAAACTAATAATAAATAATCCCGGATTGCTATAAACTTTGAAGCACTAAAAATCCCAAAAAAACACAAACCCAAATCAATGTAGAGTTGTCACGGTAATTTAATATATCGATATATTAGATAAAAATAGGGGACAAAACTATCGAATGGATTGAAGCAAAGTGAATAGCATTGGTCCGTACAGTTATTGCTGAAAATAAAATTATTGGAGAGAAAAGGCATCGAAAGCTTAAATTTTTACCTGTGTTCTTCCTCGGTCCATGGAATTCCTTTACAATGTTCGTGGTTGGGTTTGGATCTCCTCTTTCCTATTCCATTACTTTCAGATGCCAGATTCGCATAAATAGAAGAATGGGTCCCGCCTTTGTTGGTGCTTCCATTATCAACAACTCGCTTTTCATTCACCATCAAAGACATTAAACAAGACCACATTTCTTGAAAATTGGGGCTTGTAACCTAGAATGAAGTATGGAAAATCTCTTGCCCAATGGAAATTTGTTCCACTTGTGAGAGACTATTATCAATCTTAGGTTGTTCTTCAGTGGAAATCTAAGCAAGACCAACTCCAATATCTCCTATTCCATATAGATGGAACCATTGGAATCTCTTCTCTGAATTGATTTTCTAGTACATATTTCTTAGTATCTTTAGTTTCTGAAGGCACTCATTCAAAGCATTCCAACAACATAAACATCAGATTTTTGGAGACCCAATCAGTCACTATTGTTATCAGATCCATGGATTTACCCAAACTTTTTCTTCTGAATTATGAGTTTTTCTTCCAAATGCTTGAATCTAACCATTTCATTCACTCATCTTCTTCAATCCACATGTTTGTAGAGATACCAGATAATCTTTCATTTTGAAATCATCCCTGTAAAACAAGAGGGCCAATCGTATACAAGGCAGGAAGTCTGGTGTAGAGCGAATTGACTATAGGACCATCAAGCTCATAAAAGGTATTAAGAATTATAAATTCAGCTTCCAAGGTGGCCTGCGCTTTACTTCTGAGAAATTGAAACAAGTAATTGGAGGAGTTAGTGAGCTGCAATGATTTGGGCAGATATTTTACACATAATTGCGATATTCTAGGAATACAGGGTATTATTTGATCCATGTAACCATTTGTGAAACAACCCTCATTTGTAGCAGAAAGTAATATGATACAGAGTAATCTCACTCTTCGTAATCCAGAGGGGGTTAGAACTTACAACCCAAAATAAGTGCAGTGAAAAAATAGTGTTCGATAAGAGATATACCTTTGAGAGCAATATAACCATGGTCGATGAGAAGAGGGATGCAGAAGAATGTAGAGAAATCGCAAGCGCTATGGACTAGACAAGCAACCCTTCAAGATAATACTGAATATGCTTCGAACATGATAACGTTCAGTGGTAACCAAGCTTGCATGTTTCTCAAACAATGGTTGAGGCCATCCAGTAATGAATTTTAACCAGCAAATATCGGTTTCCAAAGAATTTGATGGAAAAAATTATTTCTATTGTCTAACATAAAAATCAATAACTCACAACTCTATAGGTAGCATGGGAGGGGATTTGGTTACAGAGGGAAACACCTTACGAGGTAATTAGTGAAAATTTATAACATATGCTTGCAGGTTCTATAGAAATGTGTGCAAATCCAACTTATGACTGATATGACTGACAAGTCATCATATCTAGTGACCGAAGATCTCTTTAGTTATAAAACGAAGTTATTTGTTTGAGTACCTATCATTGTGTGGTATCCATCCATAGTTTAATGTATAATATAGGATGTCCTTTCCCAAAAAGATTATTTCACAAAACCCATTACCACATATTCAGTAATATTTTGTCACTCCTATTAGTATATTTATTTTATCTAAATGATTGCATGGGATTTCTCTATCTTAGATACATTAATATTTAAATACCTGTGACTTTGAAGTTGTGAGATCAATTGGCTGGAATATTATCATCTTTGAATTTTTTAATTAAATAAATAATTCCTAAATTTTAAACCATGCTTTTACTAAATGTCTCGAACCCTAGAAAAAACCCAAACACTTTAATTTTGCTAATGTTTATATTAAATTGTTTATTGGAGTATTTGTGCTATGTAGATAATTTCTACCATAATTTTTGGATGGACTTGCAATATTTATGCCATGAATCTTATATATTTGTAGAGTGACTTTTCATTGTTAAGCTTTGTATGAAAACCAACAAAAATTAAAATCTTTGAAAATTTAAGCAAGTATTTGAATAAAAAAATGGATAGTAAGAAGAAGTAAATATGAGGAGTTACTACACACCACTATTTATTTATTCTTTAGAACTTTAATATGTAGGAGTAAAAATGTAAATGTTTACTACCCACCAAAATTTAGGCAACTCCTTGCCCCTAGTTCACAATCATTTTTCCATTTCATATATCAATTTCCAATCTTTATGAAAGTGTAATTTCTAGTTAAGTGGCAAGGACTAAGCTTTGTGAAAAGAGAAACTATTTTTTTTCCTGGGCACATTCTACAGGCTATCCCATAACTGACCTAACTACATGGGAATAACTGCAGGCTATATTAGAGGTGTTCTTATCCATTAGGTCGAGAACATGCATATTGAACATTTCTTTTAGCTTATGTGCTTGTTGAATCATAGCCTTTCTCATTGCAGAAGTTGTTGACCTATCTTGAGGGTAGAGAATATAACACATATAAAGAGTGGAATATTAGATTTATTTTTATTTTTATTTATTTATTTATTATTTTCAGATATTATATGAAAAAAAATCAAATATATACTTTACATTGATAGTCTTAATATAGAGAGTTAAACATTAATTATTTTTAGGAGATTATAAAAAAATTAAAAATATATAATTTACATTCATACTCTTGATATTATTTATCTTAAATATGCCTTAGCATCCTAGTTATTTGATAATGAAATGTGTAACTACATCGAAATGGATTCTAATACATCTGAAATATGGAATAAGTAGGAGGTGAAAGCTTATAATCCCATTGTCTTTGTCAAGAAAGGAGGCATTTTGGTTTGTCAAATTTGGGATACATGAAGGGCTTCCCATATGCATTTCTATCTATAAATTCCTTCTAGGTAGATTGTGTGTATCAGATTGGGATTGAATATTTGCAAATTCCTTCCACGTTGATAACTTGTATTGGAATAAATTTAGTTTTATATTAAAAATTCATTTTATTTTTTAGTCTAGAAACCATTTTTTTCCAACAAAACAATTGTACGTATTAATTAAATTAAACTAATATTATTATTTTGAGATAATTATTCCTAAACAACCAAATGGTAAAAAATTGATGGTGTGATTTATTCCTGAATAAGTATCTCAAAATAATATGAATCATAAAAGTTTGAACTTAGAGATAATATTATTATATATTTATATTTTTTGTTAAGCTTTGTCAGTCCTTCATTTTCTATTTATGAACAACAAATTTACACTGCTTATGTGAGATAGGTGGTCTCAACTTTCCCAGTGGGAAACCAAGTCTCTTAGCCATCTATCCTCATTATAAGCCATCTAAAAACAATAAAGTATCAACCTTTTAAATCAAGCTAGATAGTTTTTAGTTTCATGGTAAGACTCTATATGTCTATTTGTCATAAGCATGCATATTGTAAAGTAAATTATACCCATAAAAATAAAAAGCACCCAAATTAAATGGCTATTCATGTAGCTCTTCTAAAACTAACTCGAGTGGTGCTGGGTCCTTGGCAGAATCACTAGGCATCTCAGCTAGTTTGATGATGCAAGGGATGTGCCCTTGAATTATGTGCAGGTGGATGTCCTGCTTATGAAGCTAAAATTCAATTTGCTGCAAATATTTTTTATAATTGGGCATATCTTGGAGGTTCAACGCCATCCCCACTGATATTTTCTCCATCGCCTTCCCCGAGAGGCTTTTCAAAAGCCAATAAAGATAAAGGATATGTTTAAACTGAGTTATTTTGTCTCTTGTATTCCCAGGATCCATGATTACAATCCTCCGGTTCTCAATCTCCTTCTTAGTCTCGCCTTGTTGTTTAATTTCTCCATCCCATTCTTCCAGCAACGTACAGATACCAACATTCGTTCCCTCCCTGTAAGCTGCAACAGCTTCACTGATGAGGTGGTCTACCGGTTTCCTTCCTCTTCTCAATTCTGAGGTTCTCAGGTTATTTGCCCGTGGAGGCTCCCACCCATGTCTTCCATGCCCTCTTCCTCTTTTCGGTCGAACCATCTCCACTTTGTACACACCCTGTTCAAAGGCATGATGAGTTGACCTCTACTGTTGAATTTCAATACTAATGTTAACCTTATTCCCTTGTCTATCCCGATTTCTTTCTTAGACATACACAGGTTGGGTTACAACCCATTTAGGAAATGAGACCTATCGCCTTGCCCTGTCTTGCTTCTCTCTGCTCCCTTCCGAGTGCTAGTCATACATAGTTCGATTGACCCATCCCTCTCTCGACCAAGCGAGAGTTCCCATGCATAGGTGAGCCTTCCCATTCCCCTCTGCCCAGTCAAGGGTTCCCTAGCATGGTTGGGCCTTCCCATTCCCTTCTTCCTGCTAAGTTGTGTCACTCCTCTGCTTTCCTTCATGTCTACCCTTCCCCATTTCCTTACTTCTTCCATTCCACTTGAATAGTCCTGCGAATTCACTCTGTTTCTCTCAAGAGGGGATTCCCATCCGCTGGCCAGGTTGACACTCAGGACCCTCAAAGCCAGAACACTAATCCAGACAACATCCAACCCATGCCTGTGGCATTTTCCCTAGCTAGCCCCCAGTTCCCCTCCCTAGGCTTCTCCTGAACCCTCCATCCATAAACAAACAATGTTTCCAGAGCAAGAAGGTTGCAGGACCAATAAACATACCCAAATTCACTCTATTGATGTAATCAATGATGCCTCCACCTCCTTGCTCTAGTGCTCTAGCTCCCACCACCATTTGTAACAATGTAGTTATCGCTGCCTTAATTTACCTTAACTCAACAATCTACTATGCCATTACCTCTCCCTTGTCCTTCCTTAACTACAATGCCTCCCACCTTATCCTTGCCATGCCCAACACCTTTCCTACCACCTCTGCATGTATGCATGTGGGAGGCCACCGCACCCCTCTCCATGAGTGTGTGGGGGGGATGGAAGGTACCCTTCCATTAATCCTCATAACTGTTCTAACTTTTTTTCATCCTTTCCAACCTCCAACGCGCACTCCAGTTAGGGTTTTCGTTGATTGTGTTCCCATTTTCCTAGCTTTATTGACGATATTGGCCCAAAATGTCCTCCAAGGCTTTGAGTATATCATCCCTGGGCTGTAGCAGCCATAATGTTTCTAGTAGACCTCGTTGCTGGTTACAACCCCAATTGGCTAAGAAGTGAGCTGCTTTCTTCCCTTCCTTTCTTACATGTTGGACCATTATATAGTTGAAGTTGTGAATAAGCTCCCCTATTTCTTGTATAAGGCAAGTTGTCCTCCAGCTTTGGCTCAATTCATCCCATGACATACCATTGGTGAGTTTCTTCATGGTTTTTATGACCAGACTAGAATTGCCTTCCACCACCACATTTCCGAAACTCATTCTTACAACTATGCAGACTCTCTACCTTGTTGCTACAAATTCTGCCTCATTGCTGCTTTCTATCCCACACGAGTCTGCATATATGAGATGCATGTTCGCTTGGGTATCTCAGAATATGCCACCAATCCCTCCTATTCACGAGTTCCATTTTGAAGCTCGATCAAAATCAAGTTTTATGAAACCTTCTCTGGGGGTAGTGAACTGCATTGGGGAGTCTATATTCGTCCTATCTTTTTTCCAGGCATTTGGAGCCACCATTTGCATTGTTAGGTTAACTTTTCAATGAATTCTTGCTTCTTGGGGGGTGGACTTGCCAATCTTCAGGATTTCATTGATCTACTAGTATATTTTCCTTGATGTTTCTAGCAATTCCTTACCATACCTATTCTTGGGTTGAGATTTTATTTTTGAATATTCAATGGTTTCTTTATTTCCATATGGCGCATAGGTTTAAGCTTAAGGCTAGACCACATGCTCGGTTCAATACTTGACTAGAGAAGATATTGTTGTGCCATAGAAGGATTTTTTCTTTTATGTTGTGGTAGTCCCGATCCATCTTTTCAAATACTCCTTGCAGTTATCCCCATTTATGTTCCACAAAAAGGCATGAGTTTAGCATATGCTGCATATCCTCTCTATTCTGTTGGCACGTCCAGCATAAAGACGGTCCCTAAATTCATTTTTTTGGAGTTGGTCCCAGGTGAGGATCCTCTTTTACAAACCAACCATAGGAAATGGGCAACTTTTTTTTTTCCAAAGAAGTCCTTGTCCATCTTGGCCTTGTTCTGCTCTAAATTCATATACTTCTTTTCTAGTGAAAGTTCCTTTTTTTGAGTGACCCCATCTCAGAATATCTGGGTCATTCCTAATTGTGATTTGTCTTGATCTCATTTCTTTTTCAAACTCTACCCATTGCTTTGTCTCTATACCCTGGCCTAGTATTCTTTCTTCTTCCATCTTCTCTAGTTGCATGTCCCTTGCTCTTCTTTCTAGAATTTTTCTCCATAATGGATGTTGTTATCATTGGTAAATCGGTATATGTATCTGAGGTCTTTCATATCTATAAGTTTTTCTCTTTATTGCCATGAGTCCTGCCAAAATCTTGTTATTCTTCCATTTCATATTTCCCAGAAAGCATGCTGGGTAATAAGGTCTTTATTTTGGCTTTCCAAGTTCCATATTGCTGAACCCTTGGGTGGGTCTTTGTATCATAGTATATCTTCAGTTATCTCCGGAATGTTATACTTTCTTATCCATATAGTTTTCCATAGGTCCCTTCCTCCCCTCAGCCATCTCCAACATAATTTAGCTCCCATTACTTGGTTTAAAGTGTAAGGATCCCTGAGGCCTAGGTCCCCTTCCATCTTTTTTTGATCAATCCCTCCCAAGATATAAGGTCCATTTTCATTTCTGCCGAGCCTTGCCTCATAGGAAATTTTTAAAGATTTCAACTGTTTTGGTGTAGGCCCCCTTAGGGGCTGCCATACTTGATAGTTGGTATATTGGTATTGACTGCAGTACTTCTTTGACGAGGACTGTTCTACTTGCTAGGTTGAGGAATTGAAAGGGCCAAATTCTCAGCCTTCCATGTAACTTTTGGAGGATCTGCTACCATCCTACTAGTTTTAGGGAGTTTTTTGAAAGAGGCATGCCCAGATATTTGGTAGGGAGGTTACCTGTACTGAACCCCAATATCCTAGTCAGGTAGGTTTTAACATTCCCTTAGGTATTGAAGAAGAAGGTACAACATTTTTCATTGTTTATTTGGGTTCCTGATGCCAACATGAAGGTATTCAAGATTTCTTTGATTCTACAGGCTTCTCTCAGCTATACTTGGCAAAAAGGCATGATATTGTCCACGAATTTTTGGTGGGTTATTGTAAGGTCATTGCCCCAAATCCTTAGGCCTTTGATCCTAGACTCTTGAGCTTCCTTAATTTATCTGCCCATACCTTCTGCAGCAATAATGAATAGGAAGGATGACAATGGGTCACCTTGTCGCAACCCCCGAGTAGGATTAAAGGTTTGGGTAGGGGTCTTGTTTAGCAAGATAGAGAAGATAGGGGTGGATATCATAGTGCTAAGCTAGTTTATCCATCTAGGGTTAAATCCATAGGCTCTAAGGATACTCTTTAGATACTCCCAACTCAGTCGATCATAATCCTTTGGTAGATGCAGATTCACCATCATGCCTGTTGGGCAATTTATTGTGCTTAAATTGCTGCATTAATTATCGACCAGGGAAACTCGTAAGCTTTTGATGATGCCAGCACTATATGTGCAGGAGTAGGCGACTAATTCTATGTCTAATTAAATTATCTATGGTTCAATATAATATGCAAGGGAAGAGGCTCCTAACTTAGGAGATCCTGGTTGTCCTTCCCTACAGTATCATAGGGAAACCATAAAACTAGAAACTTGAAATGCAAACAAGGGAATGAACTTTAGTTGTTGTTTAGATTCAAAGAGAGAAAGACTAACTTAGTCTCTTGATTGTCATCTCTTGTACTAATCTAGACTAAACTAAAATTCATCCATAAGCGTAAACTAAATGAAATAACTTGAAGCATAAAAGTAAAAAGATGAATTCCAATTACAAATCAAATCAGGTAAAGAGAGAGTCTAACTTAGACTCTTGGTTATCCTCTCATGTACTGATAAGATTCTAACTTGAAACTCATTCATCAATCAAATCCTCAAACATCAAACATCTAAGCAATTAAATAAAATAAGATCTAATATGAAACAACATGCTCCTTTGCTCCTTCTAGAGTGAGCTCAATTCTCCTTGAAAACAAAGTGACAAGCCATTCCATATACTACATTAAGATAACTTCTATCTAAAACTACATAATGGAAAACTATTTCTAAAACTACATAATGAAAATATATGTCAAATGAAGCTTTATTCCATCATCAATTGGATACAATGCTCTAAGAGTCCTCTCCTTGGAATGGAGGAGGTACTCCTATTTATACAAGAACTATGATAACAACCTCATAAATGTAGACCCACTATTCTCTCCTTTGACCCACATATTTCTCAACCAATGATGACACATAACCCTATCCTCCATGATCTCCTCCATGAAGCTTATCTTTTCAAATTCGAATTTGATCATTCATGGCCACATAAAGATGCCTTGGAAGCTTCCTTGGAACCTACACATGTCACCAAAACAACCCACTTTCCATATATAAAGTAAAATATATTATTTTCTAATATTTAATCAAGAATTTCTCTCAAAAATGCTTAAAAATAAACAATATTTGGAAAATATAAATGAGACCCATTAATGGTGAATAGTAGGAAAAATGGAGTGACAAGGTGATGAATAGTGAGCGAAATGATGGAAGCATAGGTGAAAAATGTATGGTAATGAGTGCCATTTTTGGAGCCCAACATACTCCCCAACTGAAGTTCTTGCATGTCCTCATGCAAGCTACTACAATGACTTATTTGATTCGATTCTTAAATGAGCTTCCTTTTACAAGATGTTTGGTTCTTGTGTAACAAACATCTTTCAATCATGGACTTCCTTTTAACTTTGCACATCTTTGGATAACTTTTATTTGTTTGCAAAGCATTGACATATTTTAATGATTGGTTCTTGTGTTACAATCATTATTTACTTTGATCTCTTCTTAATGATTGGTTCTTGTGTTACAATCATTATTTACTTTGATCTCTTTTTAATGATTGGTTCTTGTGTTTACAATCATTATTTACATTGTTGAGATCTCTTTTTAATGATTGGTTCTTGTGTTTACAATCATTATTTACTTTGTTGAGATCAATCATATGCTCATCATTTTGTAGTAGTTTTTATTGTGAGAAGACTATGTGGGTTAAGATGTAATATGAATGAGGAAAAAGAATGAAGTGTGAAATTCCCCCCTCCCCAACTGATGGTTTTTTGCAATTTTAAATGAGAAAGGAAATAGTGAAATAGTGGAATATTTTCCAAATATCATCATTTTAGCATCTAAAAAGAATTTCAAGATTAAAGGTTAGAAAACATCATACCTTACTTACCTAAGGAAGTGGATGAATCATGCATGTTCAGCTGCCACAATTCTGATCTGAAGCTTCTTCTTCAAGTTGTGGATGAAAGATGGGTCTGTGTTGTCGTATCGGCTGCTGGATCCTCTGCTACTAGATGATGAATCCGAGGAGTCTGCTGAACATGGCTGAAAATTGTATCTGCTGCTGGATGATGAATATGATGAGTCTGCTGTATATGGCTGAAAATCTATAAGGCTTGGAAGATATACAAAATATAGAAGTTACAGTTTCCTCCCTGCCTTATTTATTGACTTGTCCTCAAGTGAAATACAATGTATACAATGAATGGAAATACAATGAATGGAAATTGGCTTCATTTGCTACAAAATATGGGTCTTCAAGTCTTCAACGCTCGATGGCACAAATCTTGCTATGTGATTAAATGTGTCGATGTCGAACATAGTAAGAAGTTGTTGACTTAGTGGTCGTTAATGAATGCCCCTAGCCAACACAAGAGCTCCCACCATTGATTCCAATGGGAGTTAGGATGCCTAACACATCTTGGTAGGTACGAATAAATTTGTCGTAGTCGAGTCACCTACAAGATCCAATGAACAAGGGATATTAATGTACTCCCATTGTTCATTGGCAAGAGTACTTGCCATTAAGGCATGCAAGCCTCTAGGTGTTCTTTCAATGATATTTAGACTCTAGGACTTTGACTCAAGCAGGGTGTTATTGGCGGAAATGAAGGGGAATGGTAATGACATGAAAAATGACAATAAGGAAATGCATGGTGTATGAATAAGAACTCTTGCTGTGAAAAATGGATATGGAGATGGGATGCTTTATGGACATGGACAATTGGTGGAAAATCTTTTGCAGAATGGGAGTGCAAAATAATGGTTCTGGACATGGATTTGTCTTTAGAATGTTTCATGAAATTAGTCGTTGGAAGACCAATTGTGCACACAATGTAATCTCCTTAATGAATACTTGATTATCCTGTAACCTGTAAAAACTTGGTACAAAGAAAACATAAGTGTGCTCATGAAGAAATGGCCAGTTTCTTCATGATTCTTACGCAAAAATTTCATACCAAATAAAACAAATTAAGGACAGACAAAGTGTTAAAGTTGACTTAATCATGATATTAATATCAATCCATTTGTGAAAATAACCTTGAAGAGTGATACTCCCTGTTTGTGTCCGCTGACTTCTGTGCATGGATTTGTTGTGTCCTGTAGATTAGTGCGTTATAAAAGCATACAACAATATCGATTTGCCAACTAAACAAGTTTGTCAGCATTTAAATAATCCACCAAATGTTCTTTCAAATTATGCTTCCAAATGTTCTATTCTTTATTTTCAAACCTGTGTGAATTTTGTGATTTTTCATGTGTTGATTTTACTTTTAACAATAAATTAAAAACATAAAATTTTTAATTTATTATTTAAGGTTGAATTTTCTTTTACAATTGTAAAATCAACACAATTTTATTTAGAAAACCTAAAAATGAAGAAAGTAAGATTTTTTTTTCTAATAGAAACCAATTTTTAACTAAAAAAAATAAAAAAAAAATGTTTTTTTTTTAACATATAATATAAAAATAAAATTAATATATTAATATAATTAATATACTAATACAATCATAATATGTATTAATACAAGTCAAACATTACTTATAAATCAAATCAAATCAATTATTATGAAAAATAAATAAATATATACAAATACAAAATCAAAACAAATCAAAATTATTACTAAAAATATACAAATATAAATCAAAAGAAATCCAACCTTTATAAATCAAAACAAATCAAAATTATTACTAAAAATATACAAATATTAATCAAAAGAAATCCAACATTTATAAATGTAAATCAAAAGAAATAAAAAATAAAAAGAAATATAATATATAACAATAAATACAAAATCCAAACAATTGAAATGAAAAATCCAAACAAACGTAACGCAAAATGGCATATGAATACATGGTCTCATTTCCCAGATGCTGAAGCAATCCGCCAAGTGAGGAGACATTATAATTCTGTATCCGGAGGAAGATGACTTCAACAATAGGCAACTGCGCTATATAATCTGCACTGTTCCTCCATTTCGACTGGTTCTTTTGAATCTTTTGGCTTGCCTGCTGGAGACTTATCTAGCCATAATTGTTCAAATGGTTTATGAATCATCATCCACAGGTACTGAAATTCTTGTGGATATTTCTTCGATTCCGGCAAGAATTCCTGATTTTTCACTGTTCCTATCGATTCCTGCAGCCTTGGCGCTCATTTGATTATTTTCTTCCAAGAAACTTATGGTCAGCACAGTTAAGAGGCTTTCTAAGTAGTTTTTTTCTCTCTTTCCTGTGGAATTTGGTTTCTCTGGGTTCAATTGAGCCGTTAGAGACCAGGTTTTGTAGAGATTGGTACATAAATTGAAAACTTCGATGCTCTGAAGCTTTCTGTCCACATAATTCTCGTTTATATGGAGGCAGAGCAGCGTGATTTCAGGTGCATTGAGAGCCCGGACGCTGATAAGAACAGGCCATAATTGACAACCTCTTTTGAAGGCTGCCATTGTTAATAATGACACAGATTGCGTTGCAGAGGATTCGCTGCTGTTACAAAAATAATTTATTTCCACGTATAGTTTTGGCCTGTACTTTTTATCCCTCTAAGGTTGGCAATCGTAAGAAAAGCACTAAATTAAGGCTCGAATTTTACAGCGAAAATGCGTCAAGAATTCTTGACAGGTTTCAAAAGAGAAAATTAAATCGAAGGAATCAGAAGACACTACAATTCAAGGTAGCAGATATAACAAGCAAGCTCCATTAACGTCGTTCATGGACTTAACCACAGCAGAAAACGTTTATAACACTAAAGTTTCTCCGGTAAACGCTTTCAGCAAGGGTTTCAAAGGCCTTAGGTCTCAAGATTGAGTCGCACGAGGCTTGTTTCGGCTTCCCTTCTTACCTTGATTCTTTTCGTCGGGTAAAACCGTCGTCCTGACGAGACAGTTGAAGCCTCATCACCAAAGGCCAAATATCAGTGGTTTTGTATGCAAAAGATAACGACGAATGGATTTGAATCGCGTGCAGAACGTTCCATGAAGGCAACAATACCAGAGAATGAAATTGTGAACCAAAATACGTCATCTCAAAGGGTGGAAAGAAAGGAACACGCTCCCTGGTAAGATTCGAGCCTCCGGCGATCTGTTGCGAATGATTTAACGCTCTCCGCAGTCCATGAATAAAGATGGAAAAATCACTTAGAGCAGTCTTCTACACCCCTTCCCCCTCCCTTCAAACAATCAACTCATCCGCCCTCCTGGCATATTTGCGTTTAAGTCTTTGCATGGGATCCAAGTGTCTGTCCCTATATTGTTCTGAATCTTTATCATCTCTATCATGTTCCTTACGCTCTCTATCTTCGTTCCTCTCTTTTTCCTTCTCAATTCTCTTCTTTTTCGATCTTTATCATGCTTGATTGATGTTTTATGATCAGAGGGTCTTTCAGCACTACGATCATGATCAGCCTGTGAAGAAACAGTTTTCTCCCTCTTTTCCACATGAGAATGCCTTGAAGCCAAACCCGAACTTCTCTCATCCCGACGAACTGCAGGTACAGATGTAGCTCTTGCAGAAGTGGGAGCATGAGAGACATGGGCTGAACCTGAGGAATCTGCTAGACAATATGTAAATTCCTCGAGTAAATCTTGATGATCCTTAAACAATAAAGCTACCTCATGATATACTTCACTAATTGACTTGTTTCCCTTCTGATACATATTTAAAATCTCCAGGAAGGCTTTGTATACTTGTTCATCATACTGAAACTGAGTCTTAATCTTGATGACATAATCGATTGCTTGGTCAAATTCAACTTGTTGCTTCTTCCTTTTTTTTTTACATCTAAAAAAACAAAGAAATTGTTAGTTTTTTGTGTTTTTTTTTTTTAATAATTATATTAAAGAGATATAGCATATTATTATTACAATGATTTTTTTTTAATCAAAATCGTGAAAAGAAAATAGGAAAACAAATATTTTTTTTATTTGTTGATTTATTTATTGCTTTTGGATTTTTTTT
>APFE030335187.1:29151-63511 GCA_000404065.3 Pinus taeda | reverse complement strand
ATTGGAAGAAAAAAGAGAAAAAGGGCTTTGTTACAATTGTGATAGCAAATGCACTAAATGTCATAAGTGTGCTGAGAAGAAATTATTTTACATAGAATATGAAGAGGAGGAAGAAAATGATCAAGAAACATCAAAAGAAGAAGATATAAGCCAGGACCCCACCCTAGAGAAAGAAGAAATGAATCAGACCATATCTTGTAAAGCATTGGCAAGAATTACCACTCCTCAAACTCTCAAGATAGAAGGACATATCAAGAAGAAAAAGGTGCAAGAAGTGAAAGATCACATCGAGAAAGAAGAAATGAATCCAACCATATCTTGTAATTCATTGGTCAAAATTACCACTCCTCAAACTATCAATATAGAAGGACATATCAAGAAGAAAAATGTTCAAGAAGTGAAAGATCACATCGAGTGACAAGAAATGAATCCAACCATATCTTGTAAAGTATTGGAAGAAATTACCACTCCTCAAAATCTAGAGATAGAAGGACATATCAAGAAGAAAAAGGTTCAAGTAGTGAAAGATCACATCGAGCATCAACAACAAGTTCTCCAACTTTTAGAGGATAATGCCACTTCGGCGCAAAATCAAACGAAACAACAGGTAGATCAACATCGTAGTGAAAAATGTTTTGATGTAGGTGATTGGGTATTTTACTGCTACATCTCAAGCAAGCTATTTATGAGAAGGAAATGGTGGCAGTACGACATGCACTTAAAAAATGGCGACCTTACCGAATGGGAAGACTCTTCAAGGATGAGGAAGTGGAAGCATTATTTTGTGTTATTTCTATTATCCAACCAGATTGGATAAACGAGGCAAGGGATGAATGGAAGAAGGACAAAGAAGTATGGCCACTTATTCAAAAGTTTCAAAAAGTCTCAATTCAAACAATATTGCCAGAAATTGAAGAGGAAGGAAAAATCATATTGGAACCTGTAGTAGTCACAAAAACAAGAACCTGACAGCTACAAAATCGATCAATTTCAGAGTATCTCATCAGGTGGAAGAACTTACCAGCTGAAGATTCCACATGAGAGGACAAGAATTTTATACACAAGCATCAAGAACTACTCAAGCGTTGAGGACAATGCTTTTTGAAGGAGAGGGGCATGTTAGGCCCCTATACTACTAGTGTACCCCTTATTGTTATTATTACAGCCCACTTATTATATTGATGTACCCATGTAGTGCCCATATTGTTATTATTGTGCCCCATAGAAGCCCACTATTGTTATTATTGTGGCCTTACATTATTATTGTTATGTCGGCTCTGATTATGGTTATGACCCCTTAGATTCCTATATATAGAAAGGAGGTCTTTTCATTTGTATCATCCAAGAATTGTTCATTTATGTAATGTAAAGGAGGTTGCCCCCTTGAAGAGGATGAATTATAAGGCGTTGATTTATCTTTTCTATCTTTTCTTGTGCTGGTTTCATAACACACCCACTTTTTCTTATAATTTTGCATCCATGTTTGCATCTTCATTTGCGTCTAATTTTTCATAAACTTTTACATCTATTTTTGAATCCATTTTTGTATCCACTTTTGCATCAGATTTGCATCGAGTTTTGTGTCTTGTTTTGCATCTAGTTTGCATCAAATTATGTTTCATCAACTTCTGTTGCATCCACTTTTTCATCCAATTTTGCATCCATGTTCGCACCTTCTTTTGCATCAAATATTTCATCTCTATTTTCATCTGCTTTTATGATGGGTTTATGCATTGGGTTTTATGTTTCATTTTGTATCTACTTTTGCATATACTTCCATTGCATCCATTTTTTGCATCCAATTTTGTTTTCCCTGTGGCACCCATATTTCCATCCACTCTTACATCCCTTTTTGTATCTTGTTTTGAATTCAAGTTTTCATATTTTTTTTTGTTTATGTTATTACATCCACTTTTGTTGTGCCACAATTTCTGGCATATCTTGTACATACCATTGGAACCCATGTTTTCATCCTCTTTTGTGTCTAAATATGCATCGAATATTTTAATAGGTTGCCCTTATCCTTTCCCTAGTATTACAACAAATCATAATAAATGATTGAAGGATGAACGTAGCCATGATGAAAAATACATTAATCATACATATAAGTGTGTTGAGGTGTGAAGATTACACTCGTAATTATAATAGTATTCCACACCTCTAAATAATTATTTCATCTAGTAGCAATCCCTCCTGATTTCCTTGCTACGCTTAAAACAAAAAAAAATCCCACCCATTCAACAATTGAAGAAGAATTATCCTAAATAAAAAATTTCATGTTTCTTAGAATACAAAACTATAACCATTGCAAAATTGAAAATGAATGAACTTTGCATCTGTAAGATTGATTCCATGGGCAAGCAATCCTTCCTCTCCCTTTTGGTCATTAGGCCACACTAACCAAATTGTTAGATGTCCAAAAATTTGAGGTTGTTGAATAAGAGCCTTTACTTAAATTAAGAGCCAAATTTCCAAGTATCTTGCACTCTACTTTTAGAGATACAATTTGTTGTTTCTGTTGACATGCCATAATAGTCAAAATTATGGAATTCTAGGTAGGGACACTAGTGTTCATCTCATGAACCCTTGAAATAATTAAGAATTTGGAGGTCCTATTACTCTTAATTTTATTTTCATCTTTACTGATGGATCTCTAAAAGTCTTGGGCCTTTCTATCGTCCAAGAAAAACTTGACTAAATAGGGTTGCCAAATTGCATTTGAAGTGGAGTTGAGCCAAGATTTCAGATGAACTTGATTACTTTCCTAGTCAATGAGTGGTAAAATAGAACCAAAGGACCCAAAGAGATAGGGAGAAATTACCAAAACCCTTGGAAAAGGAATCACAATTACCCATAGAAACACTATCACAGACACTATGAAACCCAAGAGAAAACAGGACCCTTGATCCCAATGACAAAAAAAAGGTATCAACCAATAAGAAAATTCATCACACAAAATCCAAATCCCAATAACCAAATTACAATAAGTTGAATAAAAATCTCTTGAGCAAAAGTTTTAGGAGACAATCTACAAAGAAATCAAGGTTGTTACCAGAATAGTTTCCTACTCCAACCAAACGAGTGTGCATCCAATGCTAATTCCATTGTCCCACCATGGTAATAATAAACTTGAACATAATTTTTAGAGGACATTCTAAGTTTAAGAGTGAGCATGCACATAATTGATACACAACTCATATCATATCCCTCAACCTTATATGTAATCCATGAATCTTGATATTGTGACATCTGGTTCATTTGATGAGAGGATACATTGCATGATTAAAAAATGAGATATATTATGGTATCAATGGTTGCACAACACCCATTGTTTTCTCAACAACAACATGAGTTCTGCATAAAATGTAAGTGACAATGCTAATGCTCCCAAGACATTTGTTGTGCTAGCCCCTGATGAGCCGGGGAAATTCCCCATGTATTCCCCAGCCTTATTTTCATCCTACAACATGGGTGTCATTCTCAGCTACGGTCTCACCCATATGGGCGTAACCCCCATGGATCTCATTGGATGCAATATGCAGGTTGGTTTTTAAAACAAATATCTTTTGCCCATGTTAGTTTTGTTCATGTTGTGGAGGATTAAATCAATTTCATGCAATTGGATATCTATTAAATTGTTTTTAGTCTTTTCCCTTATTTATAACTGGTAGGTTGTGTGCTAAAGTCTTAACCATGTTGCGATAAATCCTTTGGTAGGATTTGTTTCTTCTTATTTTTGTTTTTCATATTTTTTTAGTCAATAGTTGTGTTCGATTGATCCATTGCGAGCTGTTATTTTTATTTTTTTCATATAATTTTAACAGATAATTGTTATTGATTATCCATGAAGAGCTTTGAATCCAAATTTTCATTAACCCAGTAAATTCTAATTTAACAATACATTAACTTTAATTGAAATATCCCAAAACATATATGAAATTTGTTCAGAATGCCCATAAAATCTGCCTGGAATATGTTGTGAATGGCCAACAAGTCCCCGAATCCCCAATGAAGTCCCCAACAATTTGGGGACATTTTCTAAGGGTACAAGAGTATCTAAAACATGGGAATGTAGGGTACATGGGGTTTTTTTTAGGGTGGGGGGGCGGGGGAAGATCTCGTGCAACATTGCTGGCTTGGAAACATGACTTTGAGACCTTTTGCCCGCTGACGAAAACCTTGTTTGGAAACTCAAGGGATGTTTCCCCACATTTATGGATGGTGTCCCTAGTGAACCTTTTGACCTAGAGCACTACACCTAACCTAGGGTTATTTGAACTGGACAACTACTGCTACAGAACTAGAAAAATTCCCAATAACATTGGTGACAACTGGTTGATCTAACCCCTTTGGTTGATAAATGTGAGGAAAGATATCATCCCATCTTCAATCATGTAAGAAACTGAAATTTCTTGTACATTTAAGTTTAATTTTGGAAGTGCGTTGGGGGGAGTGGCATAAGAAATTTCTCCTTTTAATGATCCAAGCTAGACTTAATTAATTTTTTTTTTGCAAGCATATCGTCCCACTCCCAAGCACTTAAGAGAGAGTAAGATTGTTGGTACCTTTCCAGTCGTAATAGGCCCATCGAAGAAAAACATGGTGGGATTTGAATTTTTCTTGGGGTGTGGGGGATAATAGCTTCTCGTTATAACCACCCAAGCTAAATCTAGTTTTTAACTACAAAAATGTACTTACATTCTACATTTGTATACATCAAATTGTACTTATTAACCTAGGGATATGTTAAAATCATAGTGATAAAATGGTTTTTGCAATTGGTTCTAGAATATTTATACGCTTGAAGTATTATTTTCAACGAGGATATATATAAAAGTATAAAAGTTTCTTCATCCAGTTCTATATGCATGTATTTCTTAACAACTGAAGAAGTTTTTTTTTTTTGTGTTCCCATTAATGCCTAACAAGGTTCTTATTATGTAAACTATTTTTTGTGGGGAAAGAGAATCTCCAAAAGATTAAAATATCTTAACTCAAGAAGTATTGAGCATACACATGACATACTTGTTGGGAAAATAGGCATTCTACTTTTCTAGTAAGGCTTCTGAAACAGACGATCCCCATTGGGATCACGAATCTTCTTGGTTTTCATTGAGGACTTGGATGACTTGAATGCTTGACAAGCCTTGTGGCTTGCCTTAGTAAATTAATCTTGAACACATGAGGGTATAAATTAGGAAATCAAATAACCTACATGTCATTTTGGCACCATATTCTCACAACTGAATTTTTTTTTGTGACCAAAAAATTGTTGCAAGTGAGAGTCTAAATTCAGTGTGTTCCACAAAAGATGGAACTTATTCTTAGCTTTATTTAATAATTTGAAATGATTATAGAAATAGTTTTTGTCTGAAAGAAAATTTCCTTGAATATGGAAGATATGATTTCTAATCTTCAAAGTTCTTTTATTGACTTCGATGTTTTATCCTTTTGTAACTAAATCTTTTACATCCCTTTTTTGTTTTTTGTTGTTACTTTTAGATTGACCCTATGAAGTATAAGAGAATCTCCATTTGTTTCAGTGTTTTTCTTAAAAAACAAGAAGTAAAGGGTTTATTCAAATGTTTGGTGCCAACTCTGTTTTGATGTAGTGCTTAGGGTGCTTGCAAGTTTGGATTTCATGAGTTCTTTGAGAAGTACTTCTTAGACATTGCAGTGCCTCATTATATTGCCAGATACAAGACATTGATCTACTTGGCAAGATCTGCATTTGTGGAATTTATTGTTGATATTTCATTTTTTCCTTTCGAGGCCGTAAAACTTTGAGTACAAACACAACTTGGATTTTCTATAGGATTATATGATGGGCTTCCAAAGTTTGTCAGATCATAAGGAGTTCTTGGGTGAGTCTTGCTCTCCTTCTTACATATTTTTCTGTCAATTTTGAATAAAATTTCATGTAGTATTCATGAAACTCTATTGTGTTTCCTCAATGATTATAGTCTGTACAAAGTTATTGGTCCACTCTGGGGATGCACGATTCCTTGTAAGTATCAAATCTCGCAGTTCCTATCATCATTATATTTATTGAATCTTTCTATAGATTATTATAATAACCTCCTTAGGGGTTAAAGCTATTTCTTGTGTTTATAAATCTATTAATATATTGGCATACAAGCGATATGTACATATTTTGAGGATTTGTGTAGATGATGTTATGATAATCAATGCTCGCTTGGAGCATAATGTTTTGTTTTAACATGTTTCTAATCTATTTCAGTGAATTACATAATTTTTTAAGAACTATGGCTTTTGTTATTTGTTATCAAATGTCCACCAAACCACTACTCCAAACCTATTTTAATTGGATACATTAGTGTTAAGCTTCTGCACTCTAACAAGTTTTTTTTGGTGTATCATTGTATCATCGTAGATGTTAGTTTAAAATTAGACTCCACTGACATCATTGTAGTGGGCCTTTTATTTATTTGTGTATAACAATATAATACATATGTTAAGTGCTAATATTTTTCTGTTGGCATCTTCTTTATAGGTATGCCTCAGTTTGGAATAGGTTTCCAGGATACACATTAATTAGCACTGCAAATGATTTTAAGTGAAAACAACTTTTGAACCACTTTGTCAACTTAAAGAAAATCTAAAAGCTATAAGAACTTTGTTGAGAGAATCATGTCAAACTTTTTTGACAAGCTACCCATGGTATGATTTTTAGTGGTTGTTAGGAGGGTATTTATATTGAATATGGGTATTTTTACCTGGAGGGAATTTATGTTGGAGGAAGTTCTAGGGACCATATTCCATCTGCAAATGGAGCTGCTAATGCGGGTAACCCCTTAAGCGTGATTTTTTTTTATTATTTTGAAATACTTAATGTCTTTATATACGATATACATTGCACCTTCATGTATCTTGCAACAAATTAATTTCATCTTGCTGAGGTATGGGGATTGATTAATTCTTGTTATGCTATTATTCAATATTGACGAAGAGTTCTTAGCTTTTCACTTAACTACTTTATACACCCACTTCTGATAATATAAAATAACTCTTTTGAGATTAGGATGTAAGTTTTCTTCTATAAATAATAGATGTTGAAATCATGAATTATTATCTAAAGAGGAGTTTGTATGGTCATAATAATCACTAGCAGAATCTAGGAAGGCCTCACAATGTGGAAAAAATATGCAATAGTACAGTTTAATGGAGTAGCAGCAGGAGGATAAAAGAGATAATTTTAAGCATTGGAGTGACATATAGATTGATTCACCCTTAAGTCAGTGATAGAGTGAGAGGTGGGAGGGGGGTGAGGTTGCTTCTCATTGCAATACTACTACAAATGACCAAAAGAGATAAATATGGAAGAGATGACATCTCATATTTGGGTATTGGAATATGGAGCATTCCAGCTTAGATTGGCAGGTTCTTGAGATTTAAACTCCAAATAACTACAAATTCATTTACTTTTCATGAATGTCTAGATCATTTAACAAAAAATGGATGAATTACCTTATGGTTCAACAATTATCACCAATGTGACTGTCTTACTGGAGACACCACCAATCATTGTCCAAATTATTATCGCTAGAACATCCCATGAAAGGGAAATTTAATTGTGCATTTTCTTTAGCAAGAAAACCCAATTGAACCAATTCAAATGTTGTTTAGGTAATGGGCCTTAAAAGTCAATCTATAATATGAAAAAAAAACAAGTTGTAGATTTTATGAACATAAACATTCTTGAGAGATCTAGTCAGAAAATTATCCAAGAAGATATGATTTGAAAGATGCAATATAATGGTTTACTAAAGATGATAATATGTATTTCCTATATTTTTTTGGAGGTGAGGAAGGAGCCCAATCTTAGTACAAGACAGTGAAATATTACCAAAATATGTGAACTTTTTTACCAAAGAAAAATTTGTGACTTTATAGTGAGGTGAAAAAGGTTACTTTTTGTACGTGTTATCATGCACAGGAGTACCAAGCCCATATTGTCTATAAATATCCTTGTAAAAAATGTATTTACTGACAAAAACTACCCCTGATCAACTGAAAGCAAAAGATTCTATATAAGAAACATTATCTAGGAAATCAATCGATGTAAGGAAAAATCCATAGAGATTGTCATCATAAGACAATCCGTTGGAATTAGAGAGATCGTAATATATGAAAAGTTTGGGATTATGAGGGAAAAATTCTTCATGTGTTTTATTATTCATATCTAGAATACTTTCAACTACCTGAATTCCCTATTTTGATAGGTTGTTTACATCCACGTTATGCTCCTTGTAAATATGCTTGAAGGCGATGTTTGAGAAAATTATCTTTTGAAGAGTCAGATGCTAAAGAGTCAGATGCTAAAGAGTAGGGAGAAGATAGATGTTGTGCAAAGAAATTTTAAGAAGGGCTACCAAATCTCTGATATGTTACCAATTGTTAGAATCTCTCCCAAGACCCAACTTGAAAGTAACAAAATGAGCACCAGAAAAATATATCTCACCCACACATCCAAAATCCATTGAACTTTCCTCACTAGCACCATTGAAAATCCCCAAAGGGTATCTTTGTTAATCATCAGAGACATAGGTTGTCTTAATGGATTTATGAAATACTTAAGTGGGAGGCTCACCCTCAACTATAATTTTATTTCTAAGGATTCAAATACCCATTGATTTGTGACCTGACATAAAAAGGTCCTCCATTCAACAATTGAAACTCTCAAATATTGAGGATCCTTCCTGTTTACCTTTTCTATGTGAGAGATACAAATATCCTTAAAGAATTCTTTTATGAAAGTAGAATACAAAAGGATATGCCATATTATTTTTTCATTGCATTTGTAAAGGGGGCCAAATATAGGTCTTTGTCAGGGCCTTCTTTGGAGAACATCCCATGTGAGGGCCTTGTTTGACAAGGGAAGAAAAAATAAGATTTTTGACTTAGGAGGGGGCATTAATATTTAAGATTAGTTTCCACCACTAGTGAGCCTATGGTTGTTCCTCAAAATATCTTGTGATATAATCTAATTTTTCTATGTATATATTACCAACTAGATTCTTTGAGAAAACCATAGAGTCTTTTTCCTTAGACAATCTAATAAAATTTCTTTCAAATTTCAGAGTAAAAGAGTCCCATTTCTAAGAAGATGTGGATCCAAATGAAGAAAAATCCATCCTTGTCACCAAAAAGTGTGTACAGGGGTTGCTACATCTGCAAGAGATAAGATGGCATGTTGTATTAACTATAATAATAGCTCATTGAAGAGTTTGTGTTATCTTTCACAACAAACAAGTTGTCCATACCCAACATAACACTCCCTTTTACTACTTTCCATCAGAAGTAGTTTCCCACATGAAGGAAATCCAAATCCAGTCCCTTCCATAGGAGGAAGAGTTTCTTGTGGACTTCTGGGGAAATATAATCCATTCATCCAGGGAGGGGAGCTATATATTTATATTTCATAACTGGCTTTCTAGAGCTCAACATCTATAAGCATTCTCTAGAGACTATTTTAAGTGAGAGCTCTACCAAACTGATTAATATGTTTTAGTCCCCATCCACCCAATTTTTTAGGTATAGCAAACCTTTGCCATTTTACAAATGGGATGACAAATTTTTCTCTATTACCATGTCATAGATAATTCAAACATTTTCTTCTCTTGTCTCAAATTCCTATAGGGACATATGATAACGAGTACCAACAAACTGGTGTGACTTCAAAGACAGATTAGATAAGGGTTTTCCTACCTCCTTTTGATGGACAAATTGAACATCACATTTTCCAGGGCCTTCATTGGAGAAAATCTCATGTGAGGGCCTTATTTGACAAGGGAAACCAAGATTAAAATTTTGACTTAGGAGGGGGCATTAATCTTCCACATTAGTTTCCACCAGTAGTAAACCTAAGGTCACTCCTAAGAGAAACTTTTGATATAATTTTTGGAGTCTTCGTTAATTTTGAAGAGTTTTGACTAGTTTTGACCAACCGTAGGGCAGCAAAGGACAAATGGTAGCAATGATTTGGCGGCAGAATGAGCGGTTGCAGGAAGGTGATGGAAAGGTGGTGGCGGAAGGCAAAGGCATTCGAGGAGATGGGAAGGCATAGAGGCAACCAAGAAAGCAAGCAACCGAGTGAGAACTGGCAGTCCAGGCAACTGGGAAGGATATAAAAAGAGGAAGAATAGAAAGGAAGTGGTTGGTTGTTGTTGGTGTTTCTACTATTGATTGTTGGGTTTCGGTGATTGTCGGGGTTATTGCTGAGGACGGACCTACCGGACATTGAAGGATGGGGTTGCCGAGGAGGTACGCAGACAAAAGAGAAGAAGCATGAAGAGCTGGAAACTAAGGAACTAGGTCACAGAGCAGATCTAACCAGAGCTACTGAGCCTAGTATTTTATGTATTGTTGATGGCAAGAGGCCAAGTTATAATGTATTTTGTTATGTTGCTTTAATGTAATCCAAGTCTATGATTGTCAAGACTCATAGTGTATTGTGCATCATGTTCTGTGGCTTATTAAAATTTTAAATAGTCTCCTTGTTGTATGAAGTTGGTGCTTGCTAGGTCGATACTAGTATGCTGTTAGTTCTATTCCAAGTATTATGAACGCATATATGTATGACCGCCTGTGTCTAACTTAGATCCCCTCGATTCCAAGTTGAGCCCTTCTCCCCTTTTAGTCGTGGTGTGCTTCGAGTGAGACTCTTTGCCCTACGGGGTGAGGTGAAAATGCCAGCATTTCCCTAGACTACAGCGGACCATTGTTGGCCTTCCGTACCTAAACCCAGGGTCTTTTCCTTGATGACTCATCCGAGCCAACAAATGCTTCTGTTTCCGAGACCATAAATTAGGAGAACTTGTTCAAAATATGGTGTCGAGGGTGTTTAAAAGAGAGATCGGAAACTGGTAGAATCACAAAGACCGAGCTACCCATAGGAACCAACTAATCAGCAAGGTGCAAAAGCAGATCTTATGTGCTAATAGCTCAAATGACCAATATGAAATTTTCTGGTGCAAATTCCTTGAGGACCTGTACAATTGGTTGAGGGAATTGAAGAGACAAATTCCTTTGAGTGGATCGGTGAGAGCCTGCCATAGTTGGACTTCGTCTGAGACTGCACTATTACAATAGCTGAATAACGAGCGGACAAGAGAAGTTGATTTCTGGGTGACAACTAAATTTTACATCTAACTATTGGAGGAAATTTATAAGATAAATGACAAGATATGTGGATGTAAATAATTAATTTTAAATAATGAAAGAGTAAATAATGTTTGGCATGCTAATCTTCTTAAAAATATGTTAAAGGATGACATGTGATATTAGCCTTTACTTGTGAAGAGAATGTTGAAATTAGTTTTGCCCAAAGGGGAAAGGAAAAAAGGGAAAAAGTCCCTTTTCTAAAATTCATGAACACAAATTCTGGAGAGATAGTACACTATTAGAAATTGACATGACTAGATATAAAAAATATGGGACATAAAGATAGATAATTTTGGAAAGAAAACCAATATGAGAGAAATAATGGTTAGGAACCCAAAGAATTAGCTTGACTCTGCTAAGGGGTTCAGGAAATGACTCCTAAACAAGAATTTTTGCATATTTTGCTAAAAGATGAGAGTGGAGCTCAGGGGAGTTAGAGAAAAGGTTGGTTCAAGGTTGGGAGGAATGTGAAACCCTTTAAACTATTTCTTGGAACAATTTAAATAAGTGTATGAATAGTTTAAATTTGAATAATAGAAATGTTAATGATGAGGTTTTGTACGAGAAAGTAGAGTAGATCATTACTATAGAAGTCAATAATATGAAATTATAGATTGTTAAATGAAAATTTTATTGTCTTTTATCCATGGACATAAATGTTGGTGGATCACAAAATGAAGTTGTTGTTTGGATGTATGTGCCTTCATGCTTACAGGTAAGGAAAATGTACAAATGCACTGGGACAAAGATCCTTATGGTGCAATTAAAGCCGCAAAAGGTGGAAATAAATGTTGGTGTATCATAGAATGCAGTTTTTGTTTGGATGTATGTGCTTTCATGCACACAGGTAAGGAAAATGTACATATGCACTAGGACAAAGATCCTTTTGGTGCAATTAAAGCAGCAAAAGGGTGCCCATACATTCCTATTAGATTTTTTTTGAGTGGAAACTGCACAAATGAAACATAGTGAACGTAAAATAATTTCCCAAATAATTTCCGGGATCATTTCCCTAAACAAATATTACACTAGGTGATGAGCTTGGGTATTCATAGATAGACATAAAAGTATATGCAGGGCTTACTAGTATGAGAAAAGTGTGTTTTAGAAGCAATAGGCTAGAAAGAATTATATATATATGAAGGTCATAGGTTAACCCTTAGGTTCACTTTAGATGTGGAAGTTTGTAGAAAACAAATACTTTGTTCATAAGCCGAGCACAAATAGTCCTTTATAAGGGAGGGCTAGGGTTGAGAAGACCCGAAAAAGTCCCCAATTACAAAGGTCCACTAGGTTTTTTACATGTATATAAATTACAATAATTAAATGACTAAAAAAACAAAATTAATACATCTAAAAACTCCTAGAAATACAGCAGTTCGTTTCTATACATTAAACGCCAATTTTTTTATATATTTAGTTTGATAACAATGTTCGGAAAGGGCTTTAAACTAACAATTATTATATGCAATAAAAGGAAAATGTTGTCAAACTAGCATGAACAACAAATTCTTTAAAACAAAAGGCTTATTCATACCCAATGACCATTATTTTATCCGTAAATAAAATAAGAATATGACACAATTTTTTCAAGTATATACATATATATTTATGTTCGTTCTGTAAATGTATAAAAAAGAACCACTTTCACGGCCATATGAATCTAACCATATGACGGAAAGAAACCACTGCATAAAAAATCATTGGTAATTTTTTTAAGAAAATAAAAAAGTACACAATAAATTGTTTATAAGGTTCTGGTCATATTTGTTGTTAAACAGTCTCTTCATTACATATAAAAAAAATGCTTATGTCCAGTTTAGGGCCTTAATTTTTAAGCCCTAATTTGAAAAGTCAAAGGAGATAGAAGGTTGTTACAACATGAAGGAACTAGCAAGATTAAAAGGTTAAATGACCACCTGTAACCCTAAAGTAGAGTAAGAAACCAAGAAATACAAAGGCAATGTTTTTTTCCCAGCAAATTGTTCACTCGTATACTCAATGCCGTTGGTGCATACGTGTACGAAATTTGAGCAGAGTTAGTAAAGGAAATTCATTAAAAATAAAGGGATTTAGAATATTGGTTTTTTTCAAGAAGAATTTTTTTACCTGTAGATGACCGAGTAGAATCGCCATTCTTCCTACCTACGAAGTTAGATTTAGGGTTTTAGAAAACCTCAGCCTAAAGGAAAATTTCTAGTTAAATGTGGAAAGGGTCGGGGCAACTCCCAAATTCCTTGTCGCAGTTCGGTGTCGTGGTTAAGAAACCTTCAGCGCAGAGATAGAACACCTGTGGAAAGAAAAACAATATGAGCACTAGTTAGCCTATGTAATTGAGAATGACATCAGAACAAAACTCCACTTCAAAGCATCACCATAAAGTTAAGCCTGTGCAACGCCATAACCATACTTTCAACCATATTGAAATTTGAAACGTTCACTCAAGCAGAGCCAATAAGAATTTGGTGGTATTTTCTTGAAGGAAAACGAAACGAAAACCCCTTATTGCAGTAGGGTTCAAAACGAATTCATAGAGCTCTTTTTTCCGCAAGAGTGACAGCACAATCAATCCATGACAGTGGGGCTTAGTAGGGTAGTTACCTTAACCATCCCTTAATCAATATCCATTATCGATCAATCAATATTGGATCTACGTTGTTGAGTCTACCAGCTCGCAATATCCATTGTCCATCAATGAATATTGGATCTACGTTGTTGAGTCTACCGGCTCGCTAGGGTTTCCCACAGGTGTTGTGGACCCCAAACCACAACCAAGGTCCACGTGATGCCCTCCTTTGTGGCGGCCATTACGAATGGAAGGTGTAGTTTTTGTTTTATAAAATGCATATAATATATACAACCATGCAATACAAAATGTTAGTAAACGCGAATTAATCCAAAGGAAGCTCATGGCAAAGTCTATGACTATATATATATACATATATCACAGGTGGTCTATTGTAGTCTGAAAGTAAACAGTATATATCATTATATAGTGCTCTGAAAGCCAAGAGTTTAAGCAAATCTAATACTGTAAATGATAAATCTAAGTGTGGGCAACAAAAGGTAATTTTTAACATAGTTATATGAGGCTTATTTTATATATATATATATATGGTGTAAAACGAGTAAAATGAACCTGTATATATAGTTAAATAAACAATCTTGGAAAAAAATTAAGGTCTAGGTACATCAGACTTTCCACACTAATTCCAACTTAGGCAAAGATACCAAGAGTACGGAAGTATCTATAAACATTTTCTAATAAATGTTAATGGGAGTAGAGTGGAATCAACAAATGTTAATTGTACATAGTACCTAATCTATTATTAGGTATTTCGCACAATGATCGTAATGAAGATGGAGTTTTTCATAATTGAGATAAGTTTCACCAAGTAATAATAATAAAAAATCACTGTGCCAATTTCTAGGATTAATACGTACGTTTTCTGCGTAAGAATTGAGAGATATGTTACATAGTTGGAGAAGGGTAAGTGGATCTGGAATCTTTACGAAGAAACTAGTGGTGGATTGTGATTATTATTCCGATCATTCATGTAAACTGTCATGTGATTTTGTTAGGGTGAAAATGAAGGGCTTGCATGCAATCCTAAATTTTAATTAGTTAGGGATTGCATTTTATGGCGATGAAACGATTTGAGCCGTTTGGTTAGTTAGGGGCAGGGTTGGCATTTTGACCGTATTTCACGTTTAAAAATTTTAAAAAGCCGTTTTTTGTGATGGGCTTTCAAAGTTCTAAAACGTATTTTTTACTGTTCACTTTTTTGCAAAAACGTCATTACTACCCTCTCAAACAACAGTCTTATAAAGAAGTGCAATAATATTTGGAATTCTCTAATATTTGTTTTTATTGAAATAAATTAATTTCATGTTATTTAAAGTTATAGGTGTATGTTATTTAAAGTTATAGGTATATATTTGATAGCATTAATATATTATATTGAGTGATTAATAATTAAGTACCGTAATATTTGGAATTTATATTATAATATTTGTTTTTATTTAAATAAATTAAATTTATGTTGTTTATATTTAAATAAATTAAGTTTATTGGGTTTATTAAAATTGAACTTTATCTAGATTTCGTGATATTATGATGGTGGAGAGGATGGGCATTGTGGAGGATAGTTTTTGGTCAACTCCCAAAGTTTTTAAGATGGAATTTTTTTTTTTGAAGTTTTTTGTTTATTTGGTGAAAGAAATCTATTTGTTTTTACTAAAATTGTAACATTTAAATTATCTAATAGAAATCCAAATTGAGAAATTAAAATAGGAGTAGGTTGATTGCAATAACAATGAGTTGGGTGTGAGTAAAATAGATTTCTAGATTTACTCATAATTTTTGTATATGTGTTTGGGAGAAGCTCGATGGTTTGGGAGTTATGGATCCCATCCATGATTAAAACAACCTTTATTATTCAACAAATCATTTAGTCATGGTCACGTTGTTTTTTTCTTATTATAAATATGTGAGAAAAAATTAACACAGTGGTGTGATTGAAAAGTATTTTATTAATTAAACCTTTATTGATGAAGGGTCGATTTATTATCAAATCATTTTGATTGAAGAGCAAAATTTTAGACATAACGTTCCTTGACGGCCAACATAAAAACCCAAAACATCAAAAAAAAATTATTTGACAGGTAATAAAGAATCCAAATTCCAACCCTGGTTAGGGGTTGTATTTTATGGTGATGGAACGATTTGAGCCTTAAAGTTATCCATAATAGAACGAACATATAATTGGAAAACACAATATGACTTTACCTTAGTATATACTATTTGTTCTATATGCTATTAATATATGGAAATCTTAGAACTCTAATAAATTAAAATGAAATCTTTGTTTTCCGTATGTCATTAATTCAAATGAAATCTTTCTTTTCCTTATCTCATTATTGTAGTTTGTAGTTTTTCTTTTAGTTTTTGTTGTGACAAGTGGAATCTACATCTGGCGCAATCTCATACTCGAAAAAGACTTTGTAAATTGGTTTAGCTACATCGATGACGAGAAGAATAATATAGGTTATATTTTTAGTATTGTTTTAAACATTTCACTTGGTCTTGTAAGAAGAAGCTCTTGCTCTTTTTTCTATGGAAGGAAAGAAGATTTTCGAGAAGTAGTTATTACAAATCAATTAGTGTTATGGCTTCCATATATCTTTTTAGAATTTGGATCTTAGTAACAACATCAAACTACTCTCAAATATGATAGCCAGATTGTCATCTATGTCACCAAATATCTAATTCAACATGATTGTAACAAACACATGAGCTACACATGCACTTCATTAGATAGCTTACTTGATATTATATTCATGGATCACCTTTTTTCTTTGGATATGATAAAGTTGTATACATTTTAACAAATTCTCTAAGAGACAATACTTTTTTCAATTATGTTCATGGAGCTGCTTCATCCTCTTGAACTACTTCCTTCACATAGTTTGTCATCTTTGTAAATCCTTCCATCTTATACCAAGTTGTTCTTAATAATGATGTTCAAATATTTACAAACTCAAGAGTTAGTTAAAATCAACTTGATCTAATCCATCTTTTGTTAAAGTCTTCTTCTTTAGTGTGCTTATTGTATTTATGTAATCCAATATTCATGCTCAGTTCTAAATATAAAGTTGTCTAATATTTCATATTACTCTAGATACTAAGGGTTATATTTTTCAATGGATTAACGCAGGATTTTTCCATGATCTCTATTTAAAGACAATGGGGGGCGATTAGCTAATGATCAATTGTGGGAAACTCATATGCAATTTTTTTCTTTTTGCATTAATATATTTCTTCAAGTGGCTGCATCCATTATTTGAGGGTTTTAGCCATGTAATACACTAGTGTAGTGGTGTGCTTGGTTGGTTAAGGTGACACACTTGTGTAGAAAGGGGTCATTTTTTGAACAATCAGATCCATTTAGTATATGTAAATTAAAATCACATAGTTTTGTTACCATTCTCTTACAAGCCAAGTAATAGTGTGGTTAAGTTGAAATGTTGGATTATTCAATGGTTAAGAATGTGAGTGTTCTCTCCTCTAAACAAACAAAATTAAAACATGAAACTAATTTAAACTATTACAATGAAAACTAGATCCCCTAGGGGGTTGCTCACTTGGAAAATAATGTAAACATGTTATTTGAAATATTATGAGTTCATTGGTTCGATCCCCAAACTACAATAATGGAATAAATGAGAGGAAATCTTTAACATTAACCTAACAAATTTATATATTTGAAGAGTAAACCTTATTTAAATTTATTTAGAGTTCTGATATTACTGTGCATTGTTAGAATATAGAAAAAATAATAATGCGCAAATGTTTTCTAGCCCTTTTATAGCCACGCTATACAAGAAAAACTACAATAATGAAATCAAAGAAAGCAAGGATTTGAAGGTAACCAAACAAGCACATATCTTTGAGGAGTTAGGTTTGTTTGAATTGATTAGAGTTATAATATCCCCATATATTGTTAGGATCTAGAACAAATGATATGCATTAGGGTGGAAAGTCTTGTTATTTTTTAATTATTTATTTATGAAGGACAACAAATATTATGTATTTTTAATTGAAGAGAAAGATTTTCAACAATCCATCAATATTACAAATCTCGTATCCTTAAATATTAAATGAGAATAGTTGTGAGTCATGCTCAAGATTCAAGGTTGAATATTGACTACTTACCTTAGGTATTTAAAGATTAAAAAAATAACCATTTTCATTTCCTCTCATCTATTAATTTGTCAAATGTATCCATTAACAACATGAAATCCATCACATAATTTATGTCCTCATAATAATACTACAATATTGGTATATCTATTATTTTAAGTGTCACTATAATAAAAGTTTAGACACCTTATCTTCCCAAATCCTCACTTGAAATTGTGTGTTATTAGAGCTATCTTCTTTGTAACAGCCCCGATTAAAAATTCATGTAAAAAATATAAGACCAAGGTCATGAGACATGTATTCAAAGATGAATGGTGGGAAAAACATCCTAGTGAGTATTCATTTTGGTTTATTATGGTTAAGGAAATTGACAAAGGCAATTGAAAAGGCTTTGGAAAGGAAAGCGACAATATTTGACATTTATTTATGAAAATAATAGAAATTACAAGAAAATGAAGGTGAAACGTCACACATTACATGTGAAGAGGAAAGTGAAAGAAAAATAATGGAAATTGAAGAAAGTAGAGGCCTCAATGATAAAAAGACTTCTGAGGATCAGTTCATGGCTTTTGTTTGTGTAGATTTTTATCAATTTAGTTTCGGAGCTCTCATTTTCTAATCTCTCTCTCTCTCTCTTACACTTGGACACTTAAAGTTTTCTTAGAGCACTCTTGAAGGAGTGTGGCATACTTGGGATTTGGAGCAAGAAGACAAAGGAAGAGCGAGAAAGTGTAAGAGGACATCGGGATCAGTAACTACATTAGGTTTTGCTGGTGGGTACCGAGTTGCATGTATGATTTCCCTGTTAGTTTGGCATGCATGGCACATGCATGTGGTTTCTTAGTCATGATTTGTCTTGATATGGAGGATTCCCTGGATTGATGGTGGATTTTCCTAGCCTTGCCATTGCCTGGATAGGCATGGTATTGTGGGTGTCTTCGCTTTTGTTTTTTGTTTGGTTCTCATGTTCCTTATGGTTTTGCATTGAGTTACTAGTTCTTGGAAGCCTTGGTTGGAAAAACAATTTGAAAGCCATGTAACAGCTTAGGTTGAGTTAGTAGTCCTTGAAGCTTTGGTTGGAAAAATTCTCTCGAATCCCTTGGTGGGATGAGTTACTAGTCCTGGAAGCCCTGGTTGGACAAACACTCTGGAAGCCTGGATGCTATTGTGGGTTGAGTTACTAGTCCTAGAAGCCCTAGTTGGAATAAATTCTTTAGGTCCTTGGACAACTTGGGTAGAGACCAATCTGGTGATGGTTAGTGATGTTTGACGATGAGGTGGAATCACTGGTTGAGGGTGGGGCTGGCTTGGCCTCTTGAAGCCTTGTTTGTTTTTGTTTGATTTGTTGCATGAGATCCGACATTCAAGCTTGGAATATGGCATGGGCGTGATGGGCTTAAAGAAAGATTTGGTTCAGCCAATCTATAGTCGGGTGGTACGTGGAAGTCCCAAACTTGATTACATTTGTCATATGTTAATAAGAGCTCCCTTCCTCTTGTATTTGATGGGTAAATATAATTTTTCATGTGGTTTTTATGGTTATTATATCTTTGTTATCTATGTTGAATCTATTGGTTATGAGGATGTTTTATGGTAGACTTGATGTATGGTCTCATCATGTTTTAATTATAAAATGAATGAACAATGAATATATGACCTAAGAGATGATATTGTAGTTATTTTAATAAGGCATCAGTTCTTCTTAACGATTCTCAAATAGGTATGAGACCCCTATGATTAAATCTATTATTATTACCAGTAGATTTCATATTTGTGACACGTTTGACGAATTTCTTGTCATGGCTAGTAGGGATCAAATAAAGTTCTTATATCAATGATTGTTTTAGTAGCCTTATTCCATTGTTGTTTATTATTTTTGGGAGTTTATTGAAGTTGTGGGTTGTGGCATGGGCCATGGCCCTGAAAAGCTGGCACAGAATTCGGGTACACTCGCTCAAAACTAGATGAAAAAGTCGAATGTTGTTGGAATGCCCTGCTGTGGGAGTGGTTGGAAGGCCTTAGTCGCATGCATGTCTTTTCATGGGAGGGGTTGGTCACTTTGAAGGATTGGTTAGCTCTTGAAGGTTTTATATCATGTGTGGAAGGTTAGAATGGTTTTTTTTTGTCAGCTCCACTTCCTTAACTATACATAGGCAGTTGAATCACATCATAGTAGCCTCACGTTGCACGTTTACCCTAGAGGACTAGTTAACTTGGGTAAATGTGTGAGGAGGAATCTACACTTAATCACTTGTATGCCATTTATTTTCCACATTTCACTCTCACACTTTTTATTAATGAGTAGTTTTACTTGTTTACATATAATTTTGTTGAGTATTTCTTTAGAATAACATGATTTACTCAAAAACTGAAAATACATGTATGTTCTTGATTCTAATTAGAAATGAACATGTAAATGTAAAATCCAAGTCATCGGCAAAACCAAAATAGAATTGTGATTTTGATTCATCATTGCATTATTTTATATTTTGGTCATTTTTAATTTGATTTCATGAATTTTTAAAACTAACTTTCTAAACCACTTTCTTCTTAATATTTCTACCAAAAAATATGTTTCCTTTTTCAAATGTTTACTAGAATTCTCAAGAGATGTATTTTCTTGGCGCCTCATCCCAAACCCAAGATCTATAAAAGGTGACATATCATTTTCCTCATTAGTCATTTCTCTATTATTTTATGTTTTAGCTACCATAGACTAAATCACATTCTTCTTGATTTTTTTATAATATATCTAATGATTATTTCTCTTTGTTAACTTTTTTTGAGATTTTCCCTAGATATCATTTTTTAAGCCGAATCTCTAGACCGTGATCCCTAAGGAATCTCTTTTATAGACTTCAATATAATGAGAAACATTTTATATGCCTTTATGGGTTCAATAACCATTTTACGTAGAAATTAATATCTATGGAGAAATTAATAGATTCTTTGTTATCGTGATATATATGCAACAAAAATTAATATGCAAAAATCTATGGAGACGAATGAAGAGCTATGCTAGGGTTTTATTTTTTCATTTATGAAAAAACTCCTGCAATTTCATTCCTTCAACCCTAAGTGTCAGTTTCAATCTAATATATGACATATCGAATGAGTGAGCTAGCTAGGAGGGGACAAATCCCCTCCTATCAAAATAGCTAGCATGGGAATTAAGCAGTAGAGTTGAAGCTTCAACAATGACCAGCAAAGAAGGTGGAAATAATGGGAATCCAATTACAGGGCATAGTGGAAAGTGAGAATCAAGGGACAATGTTTACCTCAAGCTGTAAAAAAACCAAGATTTGTGATTCCAAGAAACAAACTGGAAAACTACCGCATGTTTATAAAGGACCATATACTAATAAATGACCATGCCCTGATATGCAAATATATAGGTATTTGGCCATCATAGAGAGACCTTGTCAAATGTAACTACCTAAAATAACGACAAAAAGGACATATATATTTGAAATTGGGTAATAAAGGTTTCTTTATGGCGATTTTCACTTATTTGGAAGACAAACAAAGGGTTTTTGAAAATTATATTTATTTCTTCTATAATGTTGGGCTCTTCATGCGTTACTGGTAAGAATGCTATAACCTAGATTAGGAAACATTTATGGCAACCCCGGTGTGGGTAATGTTATTTTCTCTTCCAGTGGATTTTTGGCACGCAAAAATTTTGGAAGACATTGGGAACTCCATTCGTAGATTTGTCAAAGTAGCTCATTCAACTCATCGAGTTCACTACACCTACTATTATTGGATATATGTATATATGAACATAACTAAACCTTTTCCAAAATTCATTGACCTGGAATATCAATATTAGGAATGGAAACAACATCTCAATTATTAGCATATCTCGTTATGATGCCGAAAATTCCATGAATATGGGAATTTATATAGATATTTCCCTTTGAATTGAACGAGATTATCAGATTCAGAAGCTCCTTTTGAAAAATGAAAATCTCCATATGGACAAGAGGGGTTCCAAGAGGTTACTAACAAAAAGATAATTGCAAATCCATCATAGACATAAACTCAACAAGTCTAGCATAAGAACCAAGGTCATGGAAATAGATATGAGGTGTTGATGGAAGACAGTGAGAACCCAAGAAACTCAAATCAACATAATAGCACTGAAAATTCTAGGGTTCTGCATAAAGTAACTAACAAACCAAAACGAAAAGCTCAGGATGAGCCCTCAAAGCTGTAGGAAAATGAAACCCCAAAGAACAAGGAAAAAATGGAGATAGATAGAACACGAGAAGATCCAATAAAAAAGGAGCAAGTTGTCAAGCAAATTTTGAATGAATGGTGGAACCTAGACAAAATATTCATTCCAAAAGAACAAAAAATTCTCTATAGAGATAATTTTCATAAATAACAAGCCAAGCTAAGCCAGGCCACATTAGATCAACAAGATCACCCTATATCTCAACCAGGTGGTGGTATAGAGCAAGGAACCCAAGGCAGGGGGGAGAGGTAAGAAGAATCTACAAGAATCAATCCAAATGGTTGGGGATTTGTTGGTAAACTCACGCAGGGTGGTACTACTTTCGATGGTATTCAACTAAATTAATAAATTTGTGCAATTATAATTGTATCCTAGAATGTGAAAGCCCTCAATAGTCAAGGAAAACAACGATATCTCAAGGAAAGGATAACACGATAAAAACTGAGTGTTATGATGCTACAAGAAACCAAAGTATATCAAAATAGAATGAAATCAATTGTTCAAGGGATTAAACCCAAATATGAGGTCATGGATTTAGACTCTATAGGAAGTTCAAGAGGTTTAGCCATGCTTGAGAACCCTCTAGAAGCAATTTTTGAAGATTGGGTTATCTTACCCCGAATTATTTCTGGGAAATTTAGGCAGTAGGAACCTGTGATTAGGAGTTGTTAACATGAGGTTTATGGTCGTCATACTCTAGTAGAAAAAGAGGCTTTCCTTAAAAACATAGGAAATATGAGAAGTATGTGTAAAGAGAAGCTTTGGATCATCGTAGGTGACTTTAACCTTATCTCCTCCCTTGAGGAGAAAAGAGGTGGGATAAGTAGAATGGATTTAAAGATAAGAGCATTTAAGGAATTGATCATGGAATTGAAGCTAGTGGATATTCAAACTAATAATGGCATATATACTTGGAATAATCAAATAGGCAGATATCAACAAGTTTCTTCATGCTTAGAAAAAAATTTAGTCTCTGAACAACTTATGAGTAGGGATATCTTATTTGAAGCATCAATTCTCACCTGTTTAAGGTCAGATCACTAGCCGATCAGGATGGAAATAGATCTTAATGTGTCCCCTAGAAATAATCATTTTCATTTTGAATCATTTTGCCTCAGAGATCCCTCATTTCTATGGAAAGTGGAAAGTTGGTGGAGATCTAGTACACTGCAAGGAAAGAAACTAATGTAGAAATTTCAATTAAATTTGAAGGATCTCAACCCCCGATCGGGGTGTGTGCCCGAGTATGTCTATCGGTGATGGTTTCGAGGCCAGCCAAGGGATGAGTACTATCCACCTCATCCCATACACTCAAGGCGATGGGTACAGTGGCTTCCCGCATGACAATAGATAGAGAGCAATGGAGAAGTGGAAGTCAGTGCCAGGGTAGTGATGGTGGTGGTAAGTACATGACGAGATGGGTGATGGGACAAAGAATGGAGGGAGAAGATTATGAAGGATTGCAGGGCCGTGGGAAGAGCATAGATGTTACAGGAAGATGGAGAAAATATGTGGCAGACCAGGGGAGAAACCAGTAAAGACCTCTTTGCATCAGCTCCGGGTATGTTAACTAACCTTACACATCTAATGCAATGCTTTCTATGCTATTTCATGGTGGGGCGATGAGAGAATATACTAGGGAGGGGAATTGGGAAAAGGTGGGGGAGACCCCTACATGATGGGAGGGAAGGGAATAGGGTCCAAACCAGAAACCAGCACTGAGAGAGATAATTGGGGCTGGGACCTTGAGAAACCACCTGTAGTTAAGCAGGATAGCATGATTACCAAGGAGGGAGGGGAGAACGTAGATAAGAACGAGCTAGGGAAGGAAGTTGGGAGTGACAGAGAGGAGCAGAAGGTGCATAGGACATAAGGGCGAGGGAAGGTTATGAGAATGGGATTGTCGGTAACCTGGCTTGATGGGCTGGCGGTGAGTGCCGTAAGCATAATTTGAGTCAAGAACTAGGCCATCACCCCTGGGAGTAGAGGAGAGATACACTAATACTAGAAAGGTGGAGAGGCTACCGCTTGGCAGGTGAGTGGTGCTGATAATTCAGGCAGAGGAGAGGTGTCGCATCCTTGGGCAGAGGGGCACCAGGGAAGAGGCAAGTGCGGCTTCAAATGTGAGGGGAGGGGAAGCAGTAGCAACTTGGAATGGCTATAACATATACTTTGTGAACTAATGCGAATCATGTGTGAACAGGCTCGCATAGAAAAAGAGATGGCTAGACCAACTCATTAAAGAGGACGAGGCAAAAGGGGGAGGGAGCTGCTTAGAGCAGTAGACCCGAGCACCTTGGAGCCTAGGCGTGGGAGGAAGCCAGTATAATGGCTCATCAGTGAAGCAGCAAAAATGTATAAGGTAGGAACGGATGTAGGCATTCGAAAGATTTTAGAAGATTGGGAGGAATAGATAAAGGAAGAGGCAGACTTCAAAGAGGAAATGGAGACCTAGCGAGGGAATACTAGGGGTAGACTCAAGCAGTTTAAGCAGACTCTATACTTGTACTAGCTCAAGAGGAGCCGTCTGGGGAAGGCCATGGAGAAAATATCAATGGGGATGGCCATGACCCTCCAAGACATGCGAAACTACAAGAAAGACTTGCAGACCATTCAACTCTAGTTGTGCAAGCAGGACATCCACCTAAATCATATTCCAAGGCATATCCCTTGTATTATCGAGTTGGAGGATGCACTTGGAGACTCAGCTGAATACCCGGCTCAAGTGGACTCAGCCTTAGAAGATTAGAAGGAATATTCAGGTTCCAAAATGTTTTTTGGTTTCTTGTAGATAGAATTTACTTTTACTGATGTATGCCTATGATATATAGAAACTCAGACTTTTATCATAATATAGATACATATATAGCTTGGGTTGATCACCTGAAGCTATATTATTTTTGGATGGCTTATAACGAGGATAGGTGGTCAACAAAGTTGGTTTCCCACTGGGCAAGTTGAGCCCACCTATCTCATTAATATGGTGTAAACTTGTCTTTTATAAATAGAAAATAGAAGGCCTTGTCAAGCTTTACAAAAAAAAATAAAAAATTGAAGGATCTCAAGCAATAGATTAAACATTGGAACCAAGAAAATTTTGGAAATATCATGAAGGAGCATATGCTTCTTTAAGAGAGAATGAATGTGATCCAACAAAGAACAATAAAAAAAGGTCACTCTTAGGCATTGATTTTGGAATAAGGTCAGGTCTTGAATCTTTTGGAGGAAAGAAGAAAACAAGAGGAAATTTTGTGGAAGCAAAAATCTTGTATCTAGTGGCTCAGTAAAGGTGAGAGAAATAAGTGCTTTTTTCATAACGCTATGATCCAACACCAACAACATAACCAAACATTTTCTTTAAAGGATGGCATAGGAAATTGTCTCACTAAGCATGAGGAAATGGAGGACCTAATGGTGGATCATTTTCAAACCATGCTGTCAAAACCAGATTTGGACCTCTTGTAACAGCTACAACCACCCTCCAACATTTTACCTTAGCCTATTTTGGAGCCTCCCTACCAACCTTCAGAGCAGCTTGCCTTGCTTCGTCAAGTCCTCAAGCTTTAGTGCCTTTCTTTCTCAAAGGCAGCCTATCGATTATAGTTTGATATTTTCCTTTCATAGGCTGCTCACCCGGACATAGTCCAGCTCCAGGCTGAGAAAAATCCCTTTCAAATTTGCGCATTTTAGGAGGGAAACCAACCTTCCCTCTAGAAATTGTACAATCATATCTAATAGCTTGCTGAGCTTCGAGATTGTGCAATCCTAACAGCCAACCCTCCCAGCAGGATTTACACAAATTTTCCCAACAGTAGGCTATTCATCCCAGGACTTGTACAAATCTGGTTAGCAGTCAACTGCTCAGCCTAGAAATTGCCCAAATCTCTGGGGCAACCAACCCAACTCCTAGCTAGAAATGCACATTTTTCTCCAGCAGTTAAGTAGTCTTTTGCATGTGTAGTTGAGTTGATCAGTTCCCTTTGATTGAGCAAAACAGACTTGCATGCATGGGTTGTTTCTCCCAAGGCAGCATGCAAAGGCATCCCTTGTTTTCAGGATCTATATTTAGCAGTTGGAGGTTACATGCAAGGAACAATTTAGAAACCTCTGTCCAAGAGTCGTTTCCCCTAGATTTGTGGCATGTGCATCACAACGTCGATGTTATAAAAGCTCATCAACTGGATGTTGTAGAGCTCATTCCTCACATCAACTTTGTAGCTCTGACATCTCACATCACATCTAGGAGTAGTCGGCACATTCAGCTCAGCTATTTTGGGGTAAGCTAGCTTCCCATGCCTTGTGCTGCATTTCTATCGCTTTTTGTGTATTTGCTTATGTGAGTGTTGTTTGCTTTATTTCTTTGAATGCTTGTTGTCATTTACATGTATTCTAGTTTTTCCTAGATCTGTTTCAATTTTTGTTGCTATCTCACTGCTGTAGCATGCATGAAACTATTTTGCATGGGCATTCACCCAACCAACGAACTGCCTCACCCACATGCATGTTGATCTGTTTGTTGAATATTTCATTCATGTTTTGAATGCATTGCCAATCACTTCTATTATCACTTAGTGTCACCATGCATTTATTGTCTTAGCTTCTTCCAGTTTCCCATTGATGAGTCAGGCCAACCTTGGCTTGGAATCTGCCTTCACCAATGCACCATTTGGGGAAGCAATGGCCACCTTACTCTCTAGATTTGCGCATTCCTTCCCAACACTACCCTCCAGGACTATTTTGTGCATTTCTGGAGGATAGTGGCTACTTGGCCCAAGAAATTGCACAAATTTGTCCCTAGGCCAACAGTCCTTCCTGGCTGGAATTGTGCATTGTGTAATCCCAATAGTCAACAGATATACTAGACTGTGCATTGTGTAGGCCAGTAGTGAGTCAGTATCCCAGCATCCTAGATTATGCCTTGTGCAGTCTTGGTAGTTGGTCTCCCCACCTCCTGGCCGAAATTGTGAAACATTCATGATCATGTACACAAGTATGTTGCAATTTAGTTCTAATGTTCATTTTGGTTTTCGACTCACATATTACTTGCCATGAGTGTTGTCATGTCTCTGGGTATCCCAAGCATTCATCTGCCTCTTAGAAGTACAGGTACAATGGTTTCTGAGAGAGAAGAGACGAAGACACCGTTCAGAGCACACTTGGAGATACAGTTGATCAAGTGTGTATGAGCTTGCCTACTTATGAAGACATTAAGTTGTTCGTAGACAAGGACATCAAGCAGCAACAACATAGCCAATGACATCATGAACAACAACTAAAGTCAGTGTACCGAATGTGGCAAACACAATGGATGCAATGAATGCAAGAGGAAGGTTGTTGAAAAAACAGAGGCGAATCAAAGTTGGAAGATTAAGCAGGTCCACTGATAATGAAAGAATTTTGGAGACTCTAGCTATGAAGTGATGGCACAACATGAAGATCGCATGAAGGTAGAGGATGAAACAAAGAAGGAGTTTCATGCGCTGAAGCAGCAACTCAGGAAAAACATGAAGTTGCACAAATAGATGAATTATTTGCAACAGGAACAGGAACAACAGTGGGCGCAACATGCACTCATGGAGGAAACTGCACCCGTAAAAGTTAAGAATCCATCCCAGCAACTGACACAGAGTAGACATGTTGAGAAGTGTTGTTCATCACATGCAAGGGATTCAATAGCATGCATATCATTGAGAGCATGCATGCAATCCAACCGATTCAATACACTCACCAAGGCAAAGACAACAAGCAAGTCCAATTGGGGCTGAACATGTACTTCGGCAAGTTGATGCGCATGAACACCAACACACACTTCAAGATCAGCAGGGACACTATGCATCAAAGTTTTTCCAGTTCAACCATACCCAAGAAGACTAAGCACATGTTAGCAGATGAGTTGGATGAAGGGGCCGAACCAATGCACTGATTGCAATGAAGGCAAGAGTTCATTTCAGCAAGATGTCACCATGAGGTATATGCACACCATCATGGATGGCCAAGCTTGGAATCGGCTCACCAGCTTCACCATCGCAATCATGTAAAAGAGTTGGTCTCACCACAGTGGACCAAGTGTCAGTGACGTATTGCAAGGCTTGCTCAAGCCATGTTGTCTCACATGAGTACATGTTCATTCTAATGTTGAGTCATGTCAAGTGTAATTTGAGTGTCAATAGGTGGATGTAAGAGTCATAGAGTAGGTGAAGAGTCATGAGGCTAGTTGAACTTTCACAAAGGGGGTCACCCCACCCTTTACTATAAATAGTCCCTCATAATTCATTGTAAGGGCTTTTAGCTAGCCAAGCTTCTACTAAGAGTATTTTGAAGAAGCCTTTGACAGTATTGTAAGGAACCTTGGCTTCTCCACTGCATGGAGCTAGTACATCTCTTTGCAGGAGTAGGCGAATGTGGCTTTAACGTTCCAATATTGGGGCTAGCACGTTTACATGGATGTATTGTATGATTGTGACTTAATGTTTTGGAGAATTTGGTATTTACGGATAAATACTAATTCCCTAGATAAGTAGGCATATCCAGAACAATAGTTTAAAGTGTTTTAGTCTTTTCCTATAAGTAATATATAAGATGAGCAGACCTACTTGTAGTTCTACTTTCCTCCCGTCTCCTTTGTATCAATCTTGTTGCTCCTTCCCATACTTAGTACACTTGAGAAGTACCTATAAACACAACAGAAAACAAAGAATCGATCAAAGAAAAAAATCTATTGAATATAAGTGAATGGAATTAGATACGTTTCACACATATAAGAATTATAAAACAATACAAACATATGGGAGAAAGGTTCAAACACTTTATTGAATAGAAGAAGGAATTACAACCATTTGTGTCTAGTTCAAAGTCATTCCTCCAGCTTGGATCCCATCCACATCACATGAAAAGCATGACAAACTTGTACCATTACAATACTTGCTTCAAAGACAAATCTCATAGCAACATTATCTCCTTACAATTCAACATAGTCCAGCCCCTGATCACTTAGATGAGTGGTCAAGTTATAGGGAGATGAAGGAGGTCTTTTCATAAATGGTAGCATTGAATGGCCTTCCATACTTAGAATTAGTCCCATGGAGGAAGGGATGAGAGGATAGGATGCATATTAACTCATTCCTCATCCATTTTCGAGCTCATAGGAGTTGATAAGTGAGGGAAACTTCTAGATGACTCAAAAAGATAATGATATTCCCCAAACCGTATGTGAATTTCTCTCAAACTCGCTCAGTGCAGTTGAAAGAAAGCCTATGTGCTATGCAGAGCATGCTGGTATGGACTTAACTTCTTTGCAACACACGCTTACATGGTCCTACCTACATTGGTCCCTCTAGAGGCTATTTCTGGATGTCTTCAAGTCATGAAACTATCTGGGAAGGAGGAATTCAAAGGGGTGACTTGTTTAGGGCATGTAGCAACTGAAATTAGGGTTTGATGAGCCCTAAAACACTGATTTGGATGATGGGATTGATGTGCCCAAATGGATCTGTAATAGCTGCCCCCTAAAGCATGAAGTTGGAAAAATGCCATTGTCAAATGAAATGCTTTACGATGTGATGAGGAGATTTCGAAGTGGAAGGTCACTTGCATCAATTACAATACATATATTATGATATTTTGATTTTTACATGCATCGTTGAGGGAAGGCATACCGATGCTCAGCTTATAAACTTTCATTATATGTACATAAACAGTCGTCTACAAATATAGATCCATGATCGAAATCACCATCAATGTAAAGCCATTGTACATATGATTTAATACTCCTGAAATTTCCCGAATGGATGAAACTAGATCTGGGGTCTTCTATCTCATTCAATCATTTTCTTAAGTACAAGCCTAACCATGTGAATATGTGATCTGAAGTCGACCATAGGAAGACACCATCTGATTACTAGCCAATGATGTAAGCTATTAACAGATGTGAGAGAAATCACCGATAATGATAATGATGCTCAAGGTACTGCAGTACATTCTGAATGGTGTGAATGGATGATTTGATGTCAAACACCATATAAAGTCTTTCGGTCAAAGGCCATTGATGTCAGCCTATCACCGGAAGCGAGAAACCTGTCGTTGATGCATGCAAGCCTCAAGGTACTGGAAGGGTGTTTTTAAGTCAACTTCTTGGATAATGTGTTGATGTCGACAAGAAGCGACTCGTCATAGGAGGGCCTTGATGTATCCCACATCAATGACATGAAACAAGTGTAGTGATTTTGGAGACAAAATTTGACTGATGACACAAGGTTCAACAATGGAAGTCATGAAAATGAAGGTTTATGGTACTGTAAAGGATGACTTCTCTTGAACATATCGGCAACACTAAATGAATTGGCATCATTGACCCAAAACCAAAGTAATGGATGGTGTGATAGACCATAGGTATGATAACCATCAAGCATATAACCCAACCCAAATAGACTGAATGAATTGGCAGCATTGACCCAAAACTAAAAGTGATGGATGGTGTGATAGACCATAGGTATGATAACTATCAAGTAGATAACCCAACCCAAATAGTTACGGAGATGAAGTGAAAGTGTCATGTTCAAGAGCGACTTGCTACCATAAAGTGGGTTTCCCTTTTTCCCATTTTCCCCAGACATTGCTGACCGGTACCCCTTTATTTTTATCAAGCTTGAGGAGGATAACATATGCTTGTTGTATAATTCCACCCTTCGGGTGAATCCATCACTATATGATGTTTTAATGAGTTTAGTGAAGGTGAAACTCACTCTTGTCTAGATGGACAAGTTTGTCGCTATTTGATGTTTTAATGAGTTTAACGATAAATATAACTCGGTCATTTTCATATTTAGAGAGTTTGGAAAGGGAAAAAAGAAAACTCCACAAGTTCTTTTTCGTAAATTAATCTTGCAAGCCCGAAAAAGCATAAAGTAATACAAGAGAGATGTCATTTCCAATCTGTTAACGCGCTGAAAAGGACCAGTGCTCGATAATATTTTCATCTTTAGAGAGTATGAAAAGAGCTTAAAGAGGACTCCACTTTGAGGAAAAAGTGGTGTCTATGGTAGCAATTAGTTTTGGTGATGTTGGAACTTCTCAAAACATGTTGATTTATGTGAATAGGCTAGCTAATAAGACCACTCATTGCAATTGTTCCTAAAGAAACGTAAAAAACCAAGTGAAAGTGTATGATCGGCCAAGCAAATAGTGACGCTGGAATGAAAACAACCAATGCTCATTTTACTAAAAAGGCTAATACAATGCCAATCATGAGGGTTACAAAGTAGATGGGTTTATTTTTACCCAAGCCTGAACCATATGGAACTATGCTTGGATTCAGTTTCATGTTTAAAAAATCTTGAAACGAAAAAAATTTCTTGGATTTAGTTTCATTTTTACACATGCTTAAAATGAAGAACTATGCTTGAAATTAGTTTACATTCCCCTAGCATGATGAAAGGGAGAGTCTCTTGTAACCAGATGGAAGTCACTGCGGTGAAGTAGGATGGTCATCCAACACCTTTTTGGCTTCGTCCAGATAGGGACAAAGGTGAATGGGGTGATTCCCTTCACATAACCTACAGGGAAACTTAACATTACCACTAGATGCATACCCCCCAAGCTTCATTACATTCACCTAAGTAGACTACTCATGGCTATCAGGTAGATGGAATGAAGGTTCATTTACGAGATCAAGTGAAAGACTTGATTGGGATTTTATGGGATCTACTCAAAGACTCGAATTGGAACTTTTCTCCAGGGGAGGTCGTTTCATTTTTTAATGCCCTTGACACAAGACAAGGAACTATGCCCAGATTCCTTGTTCCATTTTTTAACAAGATCAACACAAGACAAGGAATTATGATCATACCCTTTATTTCATTTTTTAATGAGGTTGACACAAGACAAGAACTTTCCTCGTGGGAGATGTTTCATTTTTTAATGAGTTTGACACAGTAAAAGAACTATCCTCATATTCCTTGGTTCATTTTTAACGAGGTTGACACAAGACAAGGAACTATCCTCATGACCTTTGTTTCATTTTTTAACGAGGACACAAGACAAGGAACTATCCTCATATCCTTGGTTTCCTTTTTTAATGTGGTTGACACAAGACAAGGAAATATCCTCATAGGCTTGTTTCATTTTTTATTGAGGTTGACATAGTAAAAGAACTATCCTCATAGGCCTATTTCATTTTTTAATGAGGGTGACACAGTAAAATAACTATCCCCATAGGCCTCGATCACGACTCATAAGAGGTCATGAATTCCAGGAGGTTCTCATTAGATGGGAGAACAATGGTCTGGAAGGGATCTGTAGCAAGGAATCCATTACAGAGATCTGGTTCCAATGCCCCTAGTACATAATGTACAACATCAATGAATTGATCATCAGTTGATGTAGGCATGGAACAGGTTACCACATAATTAACCTGTGGTGGGGATGATACCATTGGTGAAAAAGGGCCATTTAGGGAAGATGGTTAACTAGAACCCATATTGGGACCGGGAAATGAAGGCTGGCCAATGGTGACAATGCTGCCTTCATGCGAGAAACACATTACTCAAAAGAGTGTTGAAACAATAGCTCCCATGTCATAAACATAGTCATGCCCAAGAAGTAAATTGTAATCTAAAGGGCCTCAAACTACCATCACATTCAGATAAATGATTTTTCCTCCCAAAGTAATTGGCAACTGAGGAAGGATCCCTAATGGTTGGCAGGTTCCTCTGTTAAAATCCAACAGATTCTGGGTAACAGGCACAAGCAACAGTGAACCGAGCACTTGCCAAGCAATTGAGGAAAGGATACTCATAGATGTACCTTCATCTATAATAGTGCCAAATACAATCATATTACAAACCTATACTATGATCTAGAAAGGCACATAAGAAGGAAGACATAATCCTGCCAGTCGATTCCAATCAAAGGAAGTGACCAGACTACTTGGAGGGGATACCGTATAAATGGGAGAATTAACCCCTTGAGTTATGAGAATAGGAGGATTTTCCTCCTGTCTTGATGGAACAGGAGGGTTTCCTCCAAGCTCATTGGAATCTGAAGAAACAAAAAGAACCTGAGTGGTATCATATTCATTCTCTATGGGAAAGGTTCAATTAATTGAAGGTGAAATCGGGTCAACTGTTTCCTTGACCTGTTGATATAAAAATGGGGCACTAAAGGCTTCTTGTCAAGCTTACAAGAACCTCTCCCTCTCCAAAGCTTATATATTCTCAAGACCTTATGATTAACCAATTGCGGAATTAAAAAGTGCTTGAAATAGGTGTATGCATGTGTTTGTTTTTACATTGTTCAATTGCTTATGTGCATTTTCTTATGCTGATATTTAAACAAACATAACAGTAAATAAATTAACAAACCAGCAAACACATAAGACAACAATATAATATGGAGTTCACCCAAACCTCTTGGGCTATGTCTCAGTGAGCTCTAGTTAACTCAGCTAGGCTCTCTGGGATTATGGCATAAATTCTCTTACAAGCTCCGTGCTCAACTCCATTGGTTTACAACTGAACCTATGGGTTTAGAATACCATCTTATCCCACTGGCTATCCATACTTTGGAGACAGATCTAGGCTTCTTTGGACTAGAGTCCTTCAATCAATGCTTTGAGCTATCTTGAGCTCTAGCTTGCACCAACTCCCTTAGAATTCTTTCACTATCTCTGGAATACCTTCTTCTATCTTCAGCACACTTTGGACACTAGCAACAATTGGATCATTTGATCTATTTTTTGTTCTCTCAGCTCTGGCTCTAGCTCTAGCTCTGGTTCTTCGCTCTGGCTTCTCTGAGCTCTCTAGATTTTACTCCACCTCCAAGCATCTCCAAAAGCTTTACCTTTGTCAATTGTGCTCTCTAGCTTTTGTAAGGCATCCTTTCCGCTCTACAACTTCCTATCTGTCTCTCTGTGTGTAATCATTCCTCTGTCTCTTCGACTAGCCCTCTGGCTTTTGGCTCTATGCCTCTGCGCATTACAAATGCATCATTGTTACAAAACGCTTGTTATGCTCTTAACCTGCAAGACGATACCAGAATACCAAATATGTGAAGAAATATACCGAGAACATAGAACAATGAGAAATAACAAGAAGTACTTTATTATTCAGAAAGCAATGTTCACTTGCCTCTTCGAGGGGGCAACCTCCAATAGAGCAGAGCTTGATTACAAAATAAGACATGATGCTCCTCGAGGGGAGTCTCTATCCTTTATATAGGATTCATACATGCAATACCAT